>NJDC01003199.1:10931-53831 GCA_002245475.1 Calephelis virginiensis
CCTCCCTCACAACTTAAATTTAATATATATTTTTTTATTTATTAAATGGTATGTCTTCATTATGAGCGGGAAGTTTATTGTTAAAACGTATACATATTGGCCCACGAAAGAGTAACTAATTGTGTCGGTATCCTGCCAGGAATTTACGCCGAATCTACTGTAATGATCGTAAACAAATTCGGCAGATAGATATTCCGAGAAGGGTACTTTTTATCCCGTTTACGTAGGCTCACTGTGGGGGAATGGGGTAAAAGTCAAAATGAAAATTCGGCTGTAATTCATTAACATGTAAACTGATTTTATTTACTCTTTATTTTGTTCTGCAATTCGTGCTTTACAGATTGTTCCGTATTTTTTCTCAAGTTATAAAAAATATAGTTATTCTACAAAGTCTGTCCGGGAGTTTTGTAGGCAACCCATCTTATATATATAAAAATCTTGTGTCACGATGTATGTTGCCGATAAACTCCAAAACTACTGAACCGATTTCAATCAAATTTCACATGTACCCGTATTTTGGTCTAACTTAAAAGATAGGATAGTTATCATCTCAATTATTCACTTATATCGTGAATGTAAACGAGTAAAATGTATTAATTAATTGTTTTTTTACTGGTTAGTTTTATGAAGTTCTCATAGATGGCGGTGTACGTTAGTTCATCGATAAAATTCTTCAATGTTGTTTGACATGTAGGTTGCAAATACAACCAGTAGATGGCGCTATGTTCTGTTTCTTGGACTATAAATTCTATTACTTTTCGAACAATCGATCAATAGTTTATTTTATATTTTAAGCTGACGCGACAGACGTCCTATCTATACTAATATTATAAAGCTGAAGAGTTTGTTTGTTTAAACTCGCTAAATTTAGGAACTACTGGTCCGATTTGAAAAATTCTTCCAATGTTAGAAAGCCCATTTATCGATGAAGCCTATAGGCTATTATGTCGTCACGCTAAGACCAATAGCAGCTGAGCACCAACGAAAAATGTTTCAAAATCGGGAGAAGGACGTAGGCTACTTTTTATCTAAAAATTTCAGTGTGTTACCGCTGTATTTGCTTTTTCCCTGTTAATATTATCCTTCCGAAATCCTTACGTTCGATCGAAGTAAGAAGATATCAACGCCTGGAGGGGGGTGAAGCGCGGGGCACGGATGTAAGAGACCGCTGTTTTTATTCACTTGTGTCATATCAGTAAGCGTGCACGCAAGTCACGACCTTAAACAGTGAAATTTTAATTAAACCTATTCGCCGCGTGTGCTTGTGCAAAATTTTGAAGAAAGCAGTAAGAAGAAAGACAGGTCAGTCGAATTCCCTTATTTCCGCATCGAACCTAAACTTGCTGACGTATGGTCCTCCGCAGGTCTGTCTGATACAGACTTTTATTTCTTAATTTCGCATACCGCTATTCAATGGTGTATTTCCTTTACGCATCATTGTGGTCCTTCGAACCGGATTGTGGCCCATCAGCCCCATCCGTTTTCCTTTATCCAGTAAAGCCAAATTTCACGTATCCTATCCAAAGTACTTTCTAGAAACAGAAATTACCTATCGAATACCTAGTTTTATTTCGGCATTCGCTATATATGAGAAACATAATTAAGGTATTGTTACACATATACATATATATTAGTTTATTTGGCATTATTAATACATCATAATAATTGCTACTTCAAATATTGTAATAATAATTGCACACGCCACGTTGACGCCGCCCGTTGACCTATATTTCTACCCGCTTTATTTAGTCGCTTAAGAAATTGTTATTATAATCGTATTTTGGTATTTGTATTTCACGTTATATTCTAATGTTGTAGATTCATATCGTACATTATATATTATTGTGTTTACATATGAAAACGTATTTAACGCCCTAGTAGAAAGACAAATTTTCATTTCTTGTTTATACTATACTTGTATATATTTACCGATTTGTCGATCTACTAGAGATATTCGCCACGGCTAGACTAATTTTGATAGTGTTGCTCACATACCTACTAAATTGGTTTACTGTATGTTATATTATTTTGCCGCTAATTTAATACAAGAAGTACTCATATGTTTGTAAATTAGTTACCTACGGGTTATTTATTGTTTAGTCACTAATTTAAAGTTAGATTCGCTACGTTTTATTATTTCTATAATATACCTAATTTCTATAATTCATAATGTCTAGCACAGAGGATAAGGATAAACCTAAGAAACCCAGTGTTTCAGAGAAAAGGTTAATGCTTTTACAAATAAAACGTAATGAATTGTTTGAGAGTTTGCAAGAAATGTACGATCTTTCTCGTACTTCTAATGATATAGATTTTGATAAGGAACAGTTTTTGGCTTGGACGCAGACAATTGAGGTACTTCGTACAGACTTTCGGCCTACTATAGAAGAGTATAACTCACTTTTAATCACTAGCAATCCGCATGCCCAACCTTCTTATAAACCGGTAACCGCTTTCGAGAAATTATATGGTTATATTAAACTGGTCATGGAAAGACTGTCGCTGCAGAGAGTCAGCACTGAAAGTACGTCTGACCAGACAAGCCTTTCCCGCGGGTACCGTCCGTCACTCCCGCCTATCGAAATAATGAGCTTTGACGGTGATACAAAAAATTGGCCACTGTTTTTTACCTCGTTTAAAACCACTGTACACGAAAATGAAATGTTACGTGATTCGGAAAAATTATATTATTTCACTAGCTGCTACCTGCGGCTTCGCCCGCGTTTTCACAGAAACCCGGTGTGCGATCGGGATTTAAAATAGCCTATATGTTAATCCAGGTCACAATCTATATGTCTTCCAAATTTCAGACAAATCCGTTCAGCCATTCGAGCGTGAAAGAGTAACAAACATCCATACATCCATACTTACAAACTTTCGCATTTATAATATTAATAGGATAGGATAGGTAAACTCTCCCCTAAAGCGCAAGCCGTTTTTGCGGAATCGCTCCTACCACAGACAATTATTCCCTAATTTTGGAATCACTAAAAAATAAATATGAAGATAAACGTATGTTGGCATATTCTTATCTTTATCAAATATTAAATATAAAGTTGTCACGTTTTGCTTCTGCAAATTACGAACTATTTTTGGACAAACTAGTGTCGGCAGCTAATGCCCTAATTCGACTTCAGCTTGACGATTTAGGCAATTACATTTTATTATATCTTTCATTTAAAAAGTTAGACGATTCTACCGTTCAAGCATTTGAAATGGATACTAGAAATACGCCGATTCCTACCTTTGGTAACCTAGTAGATTACATTAGAAGCAGGTATAAGGTCTGTCAAAATACTAAATCGCTCAATAATAATAATAATTATAAAAATAATAGTTATAATACTAAACCTCAAAAGGGTAGTTACCCTAAACATATACCTAACCCGCAGTCATACGTGTCATGTTCTTCCAATCTCAAACTTATGTGCGTCAGTGGCAACGTTACTCATGAACATTTCTTTAAATGTCCCGCGTTCATGAAGTTGTCTCCGGTTGATCGTTTTAAACATATTAAAGAGAAAGGTGCTTGCGTGAACTGTTTAAGTTTAACACATAAGACAGTTAATTGCAAATCGCAAAGTACCTGCCGCATATGTAATAATAAGCATCACTCATTATTGCATTTTAATAAAAATAATAATTTAGTCATTCAATCGACCCAGCTACCGCCTCCAGTGATGTCCGGTCGACCGCCTGGTTCAGCCGGAATTAGTTACAGCGCGGTCGGTCCAGTTTCGCCCGACGACGTCTCGTTGTGTACTACATCGGTACAGACTCCGCGATACCGTAATACTACAGCTGTTAGTCAGACAAGGAGTACAGTGTTACTGGCCACCGCTCAGGTCGTTGTTGACGATTATAAGGGAAATGCTTTTGTGGTTCGCGCGTTGGTTGATTCGGCTTCTCAATCAAATTTTATTACATTAGACTTATATAAAAGATTAGGTTTACAACCATCAGCTAATAAAAATAATTCTATTATCGTTAAAGGTATAGGGGGTTCGGAAAAAGCTATTAAGTGTCACACACGTCTTAAATTTTTTTCGCGCCATAATTTAAATTACAATTATGATATTTCCGCTATGGTCGTCGATCGTATCACGGACAACCTACCGATCGCTCCGGTGGATACATCAACTCTGTTTTATCTTCACGCGATTTCACTAGCTGATAATGAGTTCGCCAAGCCCGGTCCTATAGAATTGTTAATAGGTGCCGAAGTTTTCCCTCACTTAATAATTCGAGGTATAGTTTCTAGACATATTTATAACTATCCGCCCGCCATTGAGACTACCTTGGGAATTATTATTACGGGTTCCGTACCCACTTTAAAAACCGCAAATAATACATTTTCAACGTCATGTTGCGCCGTAGTTCATGAGGATATGAATAGGATGCTTAAGCGTTTTTGGGAGCTGGAGGAGATACACGCCCCGCCCCCTCTGAGTAAAAACGATAGTGAATGTGAAGATCATTTTCTTACCACCACGTCTCGAGATGAGAGTGGCCGCTATATGGTGTCATTACCGTTCAGTGGAGATCCGTTTACTTTAGGTGATTCCTATAAAATTGCTTTTAGGAGATTCCTTTGCTTAGAGCGCCGGTTAAATAATAATCCTTCGCTTCGTACATCTTATGATGACATTATACGCAGTTATTTGAAAAAGGGATATTTATCACCCACAACGATTGAAGTTGATGATTATATTCAACCGCATTATTACCTAAGTCATCACGCGGTCGTAAGACAGGATAAAACTACCACTAAAGTTAGAATGGTTCTAGACGGAGGATGTAAAACCATCAATGGACCCTCGCTTAATAACCTATTGCATCAAGGTCCTAACCTACAGGGAAACCTTTTTGAAATTATTATAAGGTTTAGACTATTCGCTATCTCACTTTCCGCTGATTGTCGAGAAATGTTTTTACAAATAGGCATAAATCCTTCTGACCGTCGCTATTTGAGAGTTTTATACCGATTTAACCCGGAAGAACCAATTTAGGTATACCATTTTAATCGAGTTTGTTTTGGGTTGAGATCAAGTCCGTACCATGCATTACGTGTTATAAAACAATTATTTCAGGATGAAAATCATACATACAAACATATTGAAAACGCTAAACCCTCGCTGTATATGGATGACATAAATTTTTCTGTCATGACAGAATCGCATGCTGTTACAGCAGCTAAAGAGCTAATCAGCTTATTTAAAAGTGCTCAATTCGATCTGGTCAAGTGGACTAGTGGTAGTGGTAACTCGCCCGCTGTTCTAGAGCATATTTCCGCATCACATGGATTAACTCCCGATGTAGAATTTGATAGAGCCGTGCCACATAAAATATTAGGATTGCGTTGTGATAAAATTAATGATCGTTTCTTTTATACTATATCTGAACCTGACTTCACCTGTACAAAACGCACCATTTTATCAACAGTAGCCTGCTTGTATCCCACAAGCAGGCTACTGTTGATAAATCATGGGTTACGTAGCTCCTTCCATTCTTTTTGCTAAGCTTCTTATAAAGGAACTGTGGCTACTTAAGTGTGACTGGGATGATATTATAATTACTTGGAAAAAATTTTGTTCTCAGCTTCTAAAATTAAATGAAATTCGTATACCGCATCATTTGGGAATTGTTGAAGGTTCCATCGTTACTCTTGCAGGTTTTGCCGACGCAAGTGAATCCGCTTACGGTGCTGTCATTTATGCTCATGTGAGCCATGAATCTTTTGTTAATCATGTTAACATAGTTTGCGCCAAATCAAAGGTTTCACCTACCAAACCTTTAACAATCGCTAGATTGGAGTTGTGTGCGTCCGTTCTACTATCTAAGCTATTAAAAACTGTTCACAGTAGCATCTCATTATAATATGAGATAAAAGATATTTTTGCTTTTTCTGATTCCAGAGTAGTCCTTTGTTGGATTAATTCCCCCGCCAATCGGTGGCAAACCTTTGTTGCAAACCGAGGAGTAAAGATTGTTGAAAATGTACCTGCTAAGTGTTTTCATCATGTAGCAGGTATAGAAAATACCGCTGACTGTTTATCTCGAGGTTTAACTCCTGAAAAATTAGTAAACTATCCCTTGTGGTTCCGAGGGCCCTCATGGCTGTCTAATCATCTGTCAGACTGGCCTATTAACAATTTTAATCATGACGATGCCCCTGACGATATGCCAGAGCAACGTTCAGCCGCTTGCCATGTGGCTATCAATGAAGCAGCCTCAGACTCATTGATTTATAATCTCGTTAGCCGCGTGAATTCTTACCCGCGATTACTTAGGGTTATTGTTTATATTTACCGCTTTATCCGCAAACTTTCGAAACATGGAAGTATAATTCGTCGTGAGTTAGATTTCGCAGAAAATAAATTATTATTGTCACTTCAGCAAGTATATTTTGCAAGTGAAGAAGAAGTAAAATAATCAGTCTTGCTCTTACAACCTGTTAAAATTAACACCATTTTTGGATGAAATCGGCCTTATCCGTGTAGGTGGTCGTTTAAAGTATGCTGCTGCAGAATCTTACGATTTTAAGCATCCTGTATTATTACCGCGCCGTGATCCTATTATCCATTCAATTGTTGATTTTTATCACAAAAAATATTTACATGCTGGTCCAGAGCTGCTTATGTCATTACTAAGACAACGCTTCTGGATTATTTCCGCACGCCGCATTATAAGAATGCGTATTCATAAATGTAACATTTGCTTTAGAGCTAAACCGCGACCTATTTTGCCGCTAATGGCTGATCTGCCGATCCAACGTGTTAGCCAAGTAGTTAAAGCCTGGTCTTATTGTGGAATTGACTATGCGGGTCCAAGTCTTTGTACTCCTTACCGCAGTAGAGGTATGAAAGGGCGTAAAACCTGGCTATGCTTTTTACGTGTTTAACCACTCGGGTTACTCATATTGAAATAGACACGGATCTTTCTACTCCGTGTTTTTTAAATGCATTTAAACGTTTTCTGTACACTGTTCAATGTGTATATTCAGATCAGGGTACTAATTTTGGTGGAGCACGCTCATACTTACGCGATCTTTATAAGTTTCTAGATGAATATAAATCTTAATTGGAAATTGAGTTATCTGAAAACCGCATAGAGTGGAAACTTATACCTCCCGCTTCCCCCCATTTCGCAGGATGTATGGAAAGCATGGTTAAAATTGTAAAATATCACCTCTTCGAGGTAATAGGAGATCAACTGCTTTCATACGAAAAACTACTTACAGTTTTAGCTCAAATCGAGGCTGTTGTGAATTCTCGCCCGCTCACTGCAATGAGTAGTGATCCTAATGAACCCGCTGCAATTACTCCCTCACTTTTCTTGTATACGAGCCCCCTTTTGTCAGTCCCTGTTACTCCTATCGAACAGAATATTTCTCTACAACAGAGACATAAACTTCTTGATAACATTATAAGGTCATTCTGGAAGAGATGGCGGATGGAGTATCTCCACCAACTACAAAATCGCTCCAAATGGAACACTCCGGATGTTCTCATTCGAGTTGGAACCATGGTTATAATTCTAACTGACAATGCTCCCACGTTTTCCTGGCCTTTAAGCATTATAGAAAAGGTACATCCGTCGCGAGACGGAATCGCGCGTGTCGCTACAGTTCGAACTGCTAGAGGTTCCTATGTCCGACCTACAGTTCGTCTGTGTCCATTGCCTACACAATATTTACACTTAGTTCTAGATTTAGTCATTAGATTTATTTCGCATTAACCGCAGATAATATTTATACTATATTGTACCGCATAATTTGTATTCACCGCATAAACTCGCTTACAGTTATACCTGTATAGGTATATATTTATGTATATTTGCATTTAATAATATTATTTGCTTATGTTTCTCATTTCTTTAAAGGCAACCCTTTAAGGCCGGCAGAAATGTTACCGCTGTATTTGCTTTTTTCCCCTGTTAATATTATCCTTCCAAAATCCTTACGTTCGATTGAAGAAAGAAGATATGAACGCCTGGAGCCCCCCTCCGAAATCCTTACGTTCGATCGAAGAAAGAAGATATGAACGCCTGGAGGGGGTGAAGCGCGGGGCACGGATGTAAGGGACCGCTGTTTTTAATTCCCTTGTGTCATATCAGTCAGCGTGCACGCAAGTCGTGACCTTAAACAGTGAAATTTAAATTAAACCAATTCGCCGCGTGTGCTTGTGCAAAATTTTTAAGAAAGCAGTAAGAAGAAAGACAGGTCAGTCGAATTCCCTTATTTCCGCATCGAACCTAAACCTGCTGACGTATTGTCCTCCGCAGGTTTTTCTGATACAGACTTTTATTTCTTAATTTCGCATACCGCTGTTCAATGGTGCATTTCCTTTACGCATCACAGTGGGTAGCGTTGGAGTGCTAAATATTAAATAAATAGACTACGCGGGCGAAGCAGCGGGAAACAGTCGTGTTAGTTACACTAATTATAACGATTTGGCGTACAGGAGACGGACATAGGATAGTTTTTATTCCGTTGAATCGCAAGGATATTAGGAAAAACAATATGATTTTTCCCTAACAAATTGGTCAAGTGGAACGAAGTTCGTCGGAACAGCTAGTTTTTTATAAAATATGATTCATCCTGTTATCAAAGGAGTCGACTTAGCTTCGGATTTTAGACTACACCATAGCACATACAGACTTCACTTTGAGAATAACGTTCATGTATCACAAAAGCGCTTAAAGGATAAGCTCAGACGACGAATTTCACTCTGTACATAGAAACTTCAATATCATGTGACATTTTACTGAGCACTTAACAACGTACATAAAAGCGTGTGTTGTAAAATATTCACCCCGGATTACTTTCTAGCTATAGGATTAGGGAAAAGGTTTATTACTACTAACTTTTCCTACGAATTCTTAAAGGAGTGTTTCTGTTTTAAATAATACTAGCTGTTCCGGCGAACTTCGTTCCTTCCACCCGTTCAGTTTGTATGGGAAAAATTAAAATGTTGTTTTTAATTTAATGTTCTAAGCTACCTCTCCACTAATTTTCAGCCTAATCGGTTCAGTCGTTCTTGAGTTATAAAGGTATATAGATAGATATTTAATACGGGTTCATGACAAATCTTGGTACTTTTAACAATACAACAAACAAAACTGGTGGCATATTACTGTGCAAATACTGGTCCCAGGTCGGAATCCACCGACTTTCTTCTTTCCTGCCGCCACAACAAACGTGTCATGTCCCGGTCCGGAGGATAGAGTAGCCGGTGACCTTATATGTACAATAATGACAGCGACGCATCTGTAACATCTATTCATATTTTTAACTCCAACTAATGTAGTTTAAATTTTAGCCCTGATGATGCTGCGAAAAACCGGTAGGCTATTGATATAGTAAAATATTATATGTGATACTTAAAACAGTACAAGTATTTCTTGTTTTAAAATTATGGATATTTACAAGTTTTCAAACACCGATGATGGAAAATATCAGATATATAACATCTATAGCGTTTCTTACCATCAGGAGAGATGTATACTTGATCGCTGTCTAATCTCATTAAAACGGCTATGAACATAGGACCAAATATTCTCGAATAATTAAAACATAAAAGGTACTCGTATAATTTATTAGATTAAAAGTTTTTATTTTCAGTTTAGTTGTACCAGTTAGTAAAGCTTACCCAAGATTTATTACTTAATAAGCAATACAATACTAGCTGTTGCCGGTGACTTCGCACACAAATTAAAATGACTTCTTGTGGTTAGTGATGGAAAGGAAAGATTTCCACTTTATAAGTTATCATAAATTTACACCTATACTATTAGCTATTAACACACAAAATTTTGCAAAAATCCGTTAAGTAATAATCTCCTCGTGTTAGTCTGGGCTCCATTGCAAAATAGACCATCTGCCTTTCAGTGCCAGGCAGCTCGTAAAAGGCGTGCACAGACTTCCGTCACTAGCACCGTGACATCTGACTAGGTGGTAAAGTTTCGCAGCGACTCGCCTGGATTTGTACCACCGCCTTACCTATTTCTTCCGCCATAATGTCAGCACTTGCCGTTGACGTGTTCCGGTTTCGAGGGTAAGGTAGATGGTAAAATCACTTTTGCTCGAGGCGTAACATACCAGCCTAAGGTTCGCAACGCACCATTACCAACTTTGATGTCTCTAGGCGGCGTGAATTTCTTACCATCAGGAAATCCGTTTGCTTGTTTGCCTTTAAATATCATAAAAAAGAAGATTTTGCGGGAAAGTTTCCTTCTTCTTTGCCTTTTACCACGAACAGTGTTTACTGCGTAAATTAAAACATTACAATGATATTTGTATGAATACTACGCTTTTGGTTTCGTTCGCTTTGCGTTTAGAGCATACTATAGTCATGAAAACGCAACAAACAGACTCTTACTCATAACATTAGCACGGATATAAACAAAGATAAGTTCGTACCCTAATACAAGCTTTTCTATGTATAACTTGAGCTTAAAATAAGTTAGGGTGTGTTATGAGTTTTCATCACGGGATTTACACAAGGTTGCCCCCTAATTGTAGCAATAACACAGCACGGCCATTGTCTATCCAAGGGGGTTGGCGTGCTGGTTTTAGTTTAGATTGTGTACATTTATTGAGCAAATGTAGGTTGGGATATCTACATATTTACGATAATAATGATAGACAACTATGTAGATTGTAGCCTAACAATGGATGTCCTTTTTAAAAGCCGACGGAAAAAGAGGAGTTTTATAAGTGTGACTTATAAAACTCCTATGGCAACAAAACTTTAGAACGGATAGACCGATTCCGATGCGAATTTTTCGTTTGAAAGCTGACGTGATCGAGATGGTTCATAGCTCCATTGTATATAGCACCATGTAAATTATGTGCTATCATTATTTTGATTTTAAAACTGTTTTATAATATTTCAGGAAATACATAAATGAGTTTAATATCGCGACTTCTAAACCCTAACTTAAACAAATTGGTTCCGGGGCATTTTAAAGACAATAATTAAAACCACATAAGTTGATCCATAATAAGTTTTTTTTAAATTAATTTTATACTAATTGTAATCATTTCATAAATCAGGGAGTACGTAATATTAAAAAGTAATATAATTTTATTCATGCATATGAATCAATTCAATTAATCTTAACACGTTGACACGAACAGCGTATATATACGTTAAATTATGGTAGATGTGATAAAGCACAGCGTATTATTACGTTCAGCTAATAAGAGTCGTATGGAGAACAATGTGATAGAACGGCGCCTTATCCTACTACTCTCTATTAGTTCGTTTGCTGTGCGACAACGCATCAAATTTTCAAAATTATACTGCTACACCGCGTCAAACATTTTGCACATCTTTGAAGGCACCATACACTGGCAGTAATTGCGTCTTTTTAGACGCACAACGTTACTATACGTCGTCCGGCGCAGGTCGCGTTATGCTTTCAGTCGACATGTATTAATCCCAGGGCGTTTCGCCCGTGCATTGCTGTCTGCATCGGGCCGGCAGTAGATAGATATGCGAAATCATAAGTGTTTTATTATATTACGTAGTTTTTTTTACAAAATTACTTATTTTAGTATAATAACATTAAGTTGCGTTGACATTTATTTGTACTTTTTGACTCGGCGTATGTATACGTTGACGTTCTAAAACGTAAGTGCTTTACAGAGAAGGGCTAGTTTTCACCGTCTCTGAGCGTCGATCCAGTTTAAGTATGAAAAAAAATATGTGCGGCGCTGCATCCAGTTCAGAAAATACCATGTTCACGTGAACGTGTTAATAATTTAGGCACATAAAACAGCAAAAAAGACTCGAATTCATTACCAAGTTGTGATTAGACCATTTCTTTTTCATGCCATGATTCCGAGGTGATCCATAGTGAAATTGTTTCCATTATCAAGAATAATTTACAAACTGCCAATAATTGTATCTTGATAAGATATTAATATTTAATATCATATTAAACCACCTTGGAGTCATGACCTATCTTTTGAAAAAAGAACCATCAAAGTATGTTTGTTATTAGCCAAGAAATTGCATAATTAATTGCGTAAATCATAAGCAACTTCTAAAACTCGAAAAACTAATCATCAAATCGTGGCGTGATATTAATAACATTTTATCATGATTGGGTTTTTGAAAAACGGTTTCAAGCACTGCACCGTGATAATCCAAAAACAAAATCGGTTTTTTTTTATTGTGAAGATCATTTCGATATAAGTATTTCATAACACTATTTTTATTACTTATTATTTATCTAAGTATACAAATCGAATAAGTAGATGAGTTCAGTCAATGTTTTTTTTCCTTGTAAATCACAGCATTATTTTTTTTAATTGATAAGTAATGAACTCATTTAATTTTATGTAATAGTTTTGATTCAATTGAATATTTTAATAATTTTATAAAATTCTAGGCTATGTATTGGACTAGATTAAAATGAACGAATTTCATATTATAGTGATTTTTCTGCCGTTATGGTATATGGTTGTATATATGGTATAATAGTATTCAAATAATTATTATGGTTTATGTTTTTTTATGTTATTATATAACATAAAAAAATATGTTATTATATAACAATCGGAGATAAAGCAAAGATTAAAATTTATGTGATACCACACAAGTTTCACTATCAACCTAATTGTAAAAAACAAGGCGCTACAACGATTATATGATAGCAAGCTACTTCTGTTGGTGTTGGATCTTCACTTCTGCGATGGTTCCACATAAGTAATGCTAATGCATGTTTACAACCACCTGTTCACACAATAGAAAAGATGATTATTGTTTATAAAAGCAAAAAAAATACAATTGAATAGGAGTATAAATTACCTGCTGAAGCTGCACAGTCTTGGCATTGAACATCTTAAATTTTTCTTGACTTTTCATTAATAATTGAAATAACAGAATAAGCTTAGCTTCGAACTCGATATTCTGGACAAACCCGTCCTTTCAGGATACAAATATTATTTTTACGACAAAGATGAACATAACCTATAGCTTTGTCGCCGTAACTCTCACGCGATACTCTAGGAGTTCAGAGGGTAAGGTAGCCAGTAAACTTGCATTTGCTCGAGGCCTAACATCCCAGCCTCAGGTTGGCAACGCACCATTACCACTTTTGGTGTCTCTAGGCGGCGTGAATTTCTTACCATCAGGAAATCCACCTGCTTGTTTGCCTTCCAATATCATAAAAAAAAACACGGCTTTGGCTTTTCAGTTTTGTATTTTCACTAAAGTTTCAAATTATTTTAAGATATCAATAACAAGATAAGATCCTTTCCTATCTGCCTAACTTCCTTCACATTTATTACTATTTTCGTACAAACACCCGCCATGTTTTATGGAATTTCAAAGACTTTAAACAACGGCTTTAAATAAAACAAGATTCGATTGTCAACCTACATCTCCCCGGGTACTTACATCCATTTTTCAAATTAATCCTTTGTCATCCTTTTACCATGACCATGACTAAATCAACGCTTCTTGTGTGGGTTATGTTTTATTTATTGATTTAACGAACTTTATAAGCATTATTATGGAAAAGTATTAGCATTTTGCATTTTCCTACACATAAACTATAAGTGTGCCAAATTTAATGCTCCTGCGTCCGCGCAATTTCAGTAAAAAGTAGTCCCAATTTTGGCATCACGTATTAATATATAGATTACTAAATATTTCCGTGTAAAGGTTATTTAATAACTTTCAGACAGGACGTAGACGTCGCGCCACGAGCAAATTTCCTCATTAACTTGCTCCCATACGTGCATGAGTGAGCTATGAACGCGACTTCACGGTTTAGTATTCACGTCGTTCCAATATTCAGCGAATCGTAATTGCAGACGACGTATCTCCTTTCAATGTATGGTCCATAAATTCTGTATAGTCCATAAATAAATATTTACTGCACAATTTGAACAGTTTGATATCACTAGATTCGCTCGCGGCTACAACTATAATGCTTTAGTAAGTAATGATGTTTTTTACTCTCTCATAGAGACCCGTTTAGATAATGATATAAAAAGTAACTTGTATCATTCTCTTCCTCTTATTAACTCATAAGCAATCCTATCTTAGGTATGCCATCAAACACCATGATAACAAAATTCGGGTGTTTAGGAAACTGTATAATATTGCTCCAAGTAGAAAAGAAGTATTAGAGTATCGCAATCCTTTAAACCAGGAAAGGTGGTTCTCTAGCAGATCTAGGAATGTTGGAAAAACTGGAACGGGGATATAGTGTTAGCGGGGATATAGTCAAGAGGCATAAAAACCTAGGCTTTCTTACTACTTTGAGTATACGTTATACTAACAGTACTGAAGTGCATACAGGAAAACCTTGACCGCTCTAATACACACATAGTGAGTAAATCGTATAGTCAGGCTGCTTTAAAGGCACTGCAATCCGTAAAATTTAATTCAAATCCTACACTAGAATGCGCCCAAGTCTTATATGAACTGGGCGAAAACAAAAAAGTAACGGTTGCGTTGGTTCTCGGACATAAGGGAAAAAGGAAATGAGGTTGAAGATGTCTGGCTAGAAGAGCATATAGGTACTCTCGATAGGATCAGAGCCAAGATACAGAGTTAGCAAAAGCACTTTTAGGATTTTGCTCAAAAAATGGACTCTGCAAGAAAGTCTATCAAATTGGCAAAAACCCATGGGCTAAGACAAAGGCACTCGTTGCAGAGTTTAATGTAAAATTTTCTTCGATTGCATTTAGTATACACCGAAAAAAGCTCAGGATCTTGATCAGGTCTGTTGTCTGTTGTCAAACAGTTGACAAACAGGTCACTGCAGGCTAAACAAACATCTTAGCCAGATGATAAGTAGGTGTTGACTAGGTGACTTACAAAAGAATTAAAACAATAAAATGTTGAGACTTTTAAAATACATGATTTAAACATTAACTTTAAAATTAATTTGCCATATTTTAAAATCTTAATCTTTTTAAATTAGTCTTAATCGTAAATTCTTTGATTAGCTAATATATAAATATAAATTATATAATATACATTGATAGATATTGTGAAGTATTGTACATACGAGTTTATCAGCAACCATATTTATTGAAGTAGTGCGAATATAGTTACATAATCAAAGTTGTCTATTGGTTTTCAGACACGATTTTCAGTTAAAAAACAGTTGCTAAATGCTAGAAGTAAACTAGTGAATAACTTTCGCAATGCCTTTAAAAAAATAAAAAAATCCTAAGAAAGCCTCTGAAAAAGCGTCGATAAGATTAATTTTCAACTTTCAACGAAAACAATTTCAGTGGAAAATTGCAAATTAGTCATTTTATTCATCTATAGTTCTATTTGTACAACTTACCAATCAATAAATTGACGCCTTCGGTTAAGTCCTTGTCATAGAGCGTGAATATTTTGACGCCATCCTCATCAAGCGGAGTAATGTCAAGGAGCATCCCATCAGACACGTCACAGTGTTCGTGACCCTGTCTCGTGACTTGATACACAGCTGGCTGAAGCAACTTATGGTGCGATCTAAAAATACATGAATGCTATGAACCATAATATACGAGTACATGACGTAACCTTTCTTCTAGATCACTGAGTAATTCTCTCATTTAATATAGGCCAGTGGTTACAGATAAATTTAAACCGGTATACGAATCTAAAGTATTTGTAGGGTTTAAAGGTTGACCCTTTCATCTTATAGGCTTTTAATGGCAACCTAGCCTTTGATTCTACTGATAGCTATTTAATGATAAAGTTAAGCAGAGGCACAACCAGGGCACCCACGACTAGACGAAGACATTAAGTCCCACAACGTGATAGGTCGCAAGTCTATCGCTAACCGGGCGCATATCCAATACCAGGCAACCTCATTTTTATTAGAAAATTGGAAATACCCATTTTCTATTATTTTCTTATTGCCCAACCTGGGGATCGAACCCGGGACCACTAGACCACAGAGGCGATTTAATGATAGCTAGACGATAAAAATTGAATATATTAAAAAAGACAATATGTTTGACAGATTTGCAGTCTCGTCTTGTTTATATTATACAGGCCAACCCTTGTAGATTTGAATCGAATGTAATTTTTTTGGTTCGATTGGCCGAATCGAAGTACGGTTGTCGCTATTTCAGTTTTTTTAATATCAGTAGAGGCTGATTTTAATAATAAACTTCTTTATAAACTTTACATATTCATATTAAGAATTTAACTTCGTACTTTTATTTAAAAGGAAAATATATAATCAATAATTTAATAAGCAAAGGTACGTATCATATTCTTGAATGGGAAAAATATTTGCCGAATAAGAGTGTATACCAAAGTATAGGCACGTGGCCGTGGTAGAGTCTCAAGCCAAGTTTTTAATTAGCTCTAACTACCCACCTCAAAATGAATGCTGATACTCAAGCTGATATCTGCAACAACCCCGCTGCGAATATCTCACCACTGAAAACTTGACCCGAGCAATAAACAGTCAGCTATTGTGCCTTAGGGAAAATCCGCACCCACATACGAGCGAATAGATATGTTTGTTGTTTCATCCCTTTTACACCAAATAATTACTGGACATTTACATCACAAAACTGTATTAAAGTTTTAGGCAACGCACACAGTTTCTCCACCCTTTAACTAAAGTATCTTCATGCCATATCCCTGAAGAATTAGTCAGAGGCACAATCAATGCACCCACGACTAACTGAAGTCCCACAATGTGATAGGTGGCAAGCCTATCGCCAACCAGGCACATATCCAATCCCGAACAACATTTTTTTCAATTAGAAATTTGGAAAAACTCAATTATCTCTTTGTTGCCCGACCCGGGATTCGAACCCGGGACCTCGAGCAGTCAAGTCCAACACCCGGATCGCTAGACCACAGAGGCGATAATGAATAAAATACCACAGAATGTTACCCAAATTTAACAATTTTTCTAAAATCATTTGCCATACATACAGCGTTTTTGAACAATTTTAAGTTGTGAGTTTTTTTAAGGTAACCAACAATCAGTTCTACTTTGTACAGTGGGATGCTCTACTTTCCCACATAGAACAAGACAATGGCGAGCACAGATGTTATGACGAGGCAGCAGATAAGGCGGCAAAACTAATCACAGCTATCTGCTACACGGCACTCTACCACCTATTAAATATTTATGGTGATGTTCACTGGGAAATGTAAATTCTATGAACTTGGCTTGGCACACTACCGAGTGCCTTAGTCATAAAATCCTATTAATATTATAAATGCGAAAGTTTGTAAGTATGTATGTATGGATGTTTGTTACTCTTTCACGCTCGAATGGCTGAACGGATTTGTCTGAAATTTGGAAGACAGGTAGATTGTGACCTGGATTAACATATAGGCTATTTTTAATCCCGATCGCACACCGGGTTTCTGTGAAAACGCGGGCGAAGCCGCAGGTAGCAGCTAGTATATTATATAAGTAGTTTAGTCGACAACTCACTTGTTGAAAGGTAAAATTTAGACTCATTTGCGATAAAAGGTCTTCATTCATAATTTATTCTAAAAACGTGACTGTATTTTCAAGGTGTTCGTTAAACTGATTGTTAGAATGATGTTTTTGGCACCGGGAGACGTGAGGTGAATACTTTCACAGTCTAGCCTGCTCGACATCTCACTCCCGCCTCTCTGCAAAACAACTGGCTTTTGTTACAAAAATACCTACACTTCTCTGCTTCAGTGATAGCATAACATCAGTGTTTTTAGTGATAATCACTGGGTTAAGTGCACTTTATTATTTTTTATGATATTGGAAGGCAAACAAGCAGACATATTTTCTGATGGTAAGAAATTCTCGCCACCTTGAGACACCAAAGGCGGTAATGGTGCGATGCCAACCTGAGGCCGGGTTGTTAGGCTTCGAGCAAAAGTAAATGTACCGGCTACCTTATAATCCGAACCGAAACACGTCAACGGCAAGTGCTATTGTTATGGTGGGAAGAATAGATGAGGCGGTAGTACCAATCCGGGCAAGTCGCTGCGAAACTCTACCACCTAGTAAGATGTACATCAAATAGCTGTCAAATGACATGTTGTGTATTTGTTATCTCTATAGTATTTCTATAGTGTGACAGCTATTTGACACACTTTACCCAGTGACCATCACTAAGAAGATATGAGTCAGCCCCCTGTGCTGGAGAGTCGAGTTGTAGATGTTGCACACTTGGTCTTAAATTTCCTTTGGTGTCTCTAGTCGGCGTGAATTTCTTTTCATCAGAAAATCCGTCTGCTTGTTTGCCTTCCGTTATCATCAAAAAACAATGCGTGTTAAAGTTTTTACAAAAATATTTAAGCATTCCAACATATTCTACCACAAATGTGCAAATATTTTAATAAATATAATATAATAAAAAAAAATATTTAATTATGTACATAATGTTTTAACGTTCAGATAAAAAAATAGTTTTATATTTATTACAATTTGAATTATGAATTATAAACAATTTTAAAATGTGAATAAATTTAACCCTATCAACCGTACACTCCCACCGTTTCCAAACCTAGCCAGTCAGGAGAAGAAACAGAGAAACAGATATAATGAGAGACTCCCTTAGCGTTACTTTTAGTCTGATCATCTTATCAAACATTTTCTCGTATTGGTCAGTGATGCAGTAACATTGTATACCTACTCACTCTACCTCAGCTAGTCAAAAAAATCAGATCCGATATTTGTCAACCTTGGTTAACTTGAACATCTAAATACTATTTTTATCATCTATAATATATAAATGAATTTCTAAATGTGTTGCCAAGAGCATAACTTTCGAACGACTGAACCGATTTGGTTATTTTTTTTGTTGTGCTGGTTATTGTCAGAAGAAGGTTCTTATGAAGAGAAAAACCCGGAAAGTTGCAGTGAAAGTGAGAAAAACAATACTTTAGGTTTGCCAAACAAACTGAACGGGTGGAACGAAGTTAGCCGGGACAGCTAGGGCTTGATAAAATTTATCACCTTTGTGATCTAGCGGTCCAGTGACCCGACATCATAAAGTCAGCTTCATAAGGTCTCAGTTCCAATTTCCGGGTATAGCAACCAAATGAAAATGTGTTTCCTCGATATGTGTCCGGTTGGGAATAGACTCGCCACCTATCACATAGTGAGACTTAGTGTCTTGGGATAGTTCTGGGTGCCCAGTTTTATCTCTACTTACTACTTTAAAGAGACGGGCGTAAAAATACTTTTTTTTTCGTAATAAAAATCTAACCCTAAAACCGCATAGATTTTTATGTTTGATGAAATAACATTGGTAAATAATAAATAATGCGTAATTACTGTCCAATCAATGTTATGATAATTTCAATATTGTGTCTATTCACTATTTTAATATACTATCTATATAAAATTGTCAGAGCGGTATCTGTATATAGGACATATTCCAGAAAAAGATAATTGAAATAGGTAAGAAAAACGCTTCAGAACCCAATATATTTTTTGTCTGTTACCGTACCTACTAAGGAAAATTACTATACCAATTAATAAAAGGTTCTAATTTCAAATCCCTAAGGTTATTATTAATTCTCTAATGAGGAGGATAATTGAAATAGATTACAAAGACGCTCCGGAACCCAATATATTTTTTGTCTTTACGGAATACGAAAAAAAAACGGAATTGGCATAGGGTCAATATCAATAACCTATCTACAGATAAAGATAGGTCTTCTAGAGTTTTGTTGCTTATATGCTTTTGTTAATTATTGTAAAATAACAGCGGTTGCCTGGCAACTGATCTCTATCTCATATCTAAGATAGGTTATTAATACTGGCGGAAAAACAAGAATTTTTACTTTTTATCTTAAAAGGAAAATTGCTATTTGAAGGTTTTCTAAGCTAAAATGTAAGCCTTGTATGTTAAAAAACCTCCTTTCTCATCATCTTTGATCAATCAATACATATTACAAAACAAAGTCCCTCGCCGCGTCTGTTTGTCTGTCTGTTCGCGATTTACTCGAAAAGGACTGAACGGATTTTCATTCGGTTTTCAACAATAGATAGAACAATTCTTGAGGAAGGTTTTAGTGTATAGTGAGCTTAGTTTTGTACAAACCAACAATATTAGTTCAATATGTTGGCAAAAAATAAGCCGATCGGGAGCTTTCCTCGAAAACGCTGCCAAAATCTTTTGAGTTTTAACAAAACAATGTATGGTGGGATTTTTCCTCTGCGATAGATCTCAAAAAAAGTGAGCGGTGGTATATGTCTGTCTTTAAAGAATAACCCACAAAAACAGTTTTTTTCGTTTACTTAAAACAGTAAAATGAAGGGTTACTTTAGAACATATTTTTAACAATACAGTATTAACCCTTAATCAAATAAATCTGTTAGATTCGTTATGCGTGTAATTTAGATCAAAATTGCCTTTACACTATCAGAAAAAAAACTAATGAGTAATCAAAAAGTTAAAATGTCCGGGCGCAAAATTAAATATCGTTGAATTTTATTCTTGAATAACCGAAGCGAAGCGAGGGCGGGCAGCTAGTACAATTATAAGACACCATTATTTTTCATAGGCAATAAACTAAGATATTCAATAACTTTACCAAAGCGCTCGGGTATTATCCGAATGTAATGTCAAGATTGTCTTAAACCGGCGTATTTATATGAGTAGAGTAATTAATCACCTCTGTGGTCTAGCGGTTCGGGTGTTGGACTTGACTGCATGAGGTCCCGGGTTCGATTCCCGGGTTGGCCAACAAAAAGAAAATTGGATTTTTCCAATTTTCTAATAAAAAAAAATTTTGGTCGGGATTGGAATTGTGCCCGGTTGGCGATAGGCTTGCCACCTATCACATTGTGGGACTTAGTATCTTCGACTAGTCGTGGGTGCCTTGGTTGTACCTCTGCCTACCTCTTATGGGCGTGAAGATACTTTTTTACTTTTTTTTTAGAGTAATTAATGTGGATGAAAAAAGGTCCCCCTCTCTCTCTACCTGACGCGCAAAGGTCTTGGCTTGAAGATATGTGAGACTACCAATAACTATGGTAAGCCTCGTCCGTGAAAGAGTTATGTACGTGCATTTGTCACATAGCTCAACCTTACCTATTTGCTTGATATTTCGTATGTATGTTTCAACGGGTTTCTAGAGGATTTAAAACATATTTTAAGAGCATTTTAAGGCGGTATAACGTTCGCCGGGTCAATAAGTTTAGAATCGTATAAGGACGTGGTTTATTTAACAATAGTTATGGAAATTAATAAATACGCTTACTAGTTCAATTGTAATGGTAGTATAAGTAATATTTACTAATTTATATAATTAAATTTATTGATTTTTTATTAAGGTTGAAGGGCGCACCCTCAACCGTATGTCACGATCCTTGTAGACCTTACTGGCTTCCTCCTCACTCATTTTCACACAAACAAGCTAGTTTCAGAAATTCTTGACAACACCTTCGGATAAACCCTAGAACGTCAAACTATTTGTCCCCGTATGCCTACATTTATACCTTCATGCCTACATTCCCATCGTAGGTATATCTCCTTGTCAATCTTTCATCTGCCATTCTTGCCACATGACCGAACCAACAAAGTCCTTTCTTAGTTTAACATCGACACTTTCTTACAATCCCACTCTTTTTTTTTATTCTTTATTGAATCAGGCGTTACTTTGCGGAAATCCATTATAACAGATGTAAAATAAGCCTTTGTTTTGCTAATTCCGCGTAAGCAGTGTAACTGTTGTGGCAAATAATCCTCCAAACGACACAGAATGTGACAAGCCTAACTGACGTTCCCACCACCCACCTCCGCGACCAGAACACGAATATAGGAAGAGCTCGGGAAACAATATAAATTGTCACGTTCTTTAAATGTGACAACCCTACCTAAAGTTCCCACCTCCCACCTCCGCGACCAGATCACAAATAGAGTCCGAACACGGGAAACAAACCCACTTGTCACGTCCTTCGCCAACTTTGTCGAAGCACTCACCACAGAGAACACCAAATCGCACGCGACGTACGTTTCGCCTCTACACCGAGGCATCCTCAGGAACAGGACTCGTGTGTCGTCGTTTGTACGGTACGGTCGAATTCCTGAGGATGCCTCGGTGTAGAGGCATGTGGGAAATTAGTGTCTTAGACTAATCAATATCAATGTTTAAATCATACAAATTAATCTAACCTCAAAGTAAACAATTATAAATTTGTATTACGGGTGTTGGTGAACGGTACACAGAAATACTTAAATAAATTACACACAGAAATAAATTTAATAAACACAGCCCAGAAAAGCAGTTTAGTTATTATTGAAAATTCGGTTTTGCTTGCACCAGCTGTACGCTAATTTAATCACTTGGTTTTAGAACTTAATAAAACCAAACAAACCAAAATAAACGTAACGTAAAAAAGATTGTGCTAATTACAGAAAGTTTCTCTTTTAAAGACTTAAGCCCGGTTCCTATATTCAAGAAACGAGTCGTTTTTGATTACGAAAATAGTACAAAATCTAACCATAGTCATTCGTTTTTGATTGTTAACTCGAAACGATTTATCTATCTACTCGTATATGCAACGCTTTGTTACTTTTAGGCATACTACCAATGGTTATACTGACGGATTATTCGTTGATTAGGAACCGGGGTAAAGACAAATTCCTCATAACCGAAATTTACTTTTTTTTTGAGATAGCAAAAATAGCAAAGTTGTTTTTGTTTCGGTATTAAATTGAGTTTTTAAACTTACCTGCTTCCATCAGTGTCAGACGAGTTATCGATAGTGTCGTTCGTGGGGTCAACTCGATCAATGGTCTGCACCGGATCCTTGATACGGACGATAAGGATATCTCCACTTTGAATGTCCGCAGAACCTTCCCACGCCACGAGGACCGGGGGGCAGTGCTCGCCCTGTCGCAGCCCGCCCGCACACTCCTCCTCGGAAACCCACATCGCAAAGTCACACACAATTGTTCATTAGTTCTAATACAAAAGTAACCACTTGAATATAAGATTATCCAGGGCACACTGATCTCGCCTCTATGGTCTAGCGGTCTTGCGTCGGATTTGACTATTTGAGGTCCCGAGTTCAAGTTCCTAGTCGGGCAAAAGAAGAAAATTCGAAAAATGTATATCTTCAATTTTCTAATAAAAATAACGTTGCCTGGGATCGGATGTATTAGCTATAGGTTTGCCACCTAACACATTGCGGGACTTAGTATCTTCGGCTAGTCGGGGGTGACCTGTACGTACGTTACACGTACGTACGTACGTGTTGTACCTACTATTTCGGGGATATAGGCGTGAAGATAAACATGGTGTTGCAAAAGTATAAAATAATGTTATTTGCATGCTTGCATATTCCTGGGTTTAATTTTATTAGAATTTTTTCATCCATATCCCTGAATAGGTAGGCAGAGGTACAACCTGGCGCTCACGATTAGAAGATACTCAGTCACACAATGTGATAAGTGCTAAACCACTTTCTTAATCCCGAACAACTTTTGTATTAAATAATTTAAACAACTCAATTTTAGTTGCCCAAATCGAGAATCAAACCCTGGAAAAGTATTAAACACCTATACCTGAAAAAGCAGACATCACAATTATCATCATACAAATGACTGCTCCCGTCGGGAATCGAACCCAAGTATTGCGTTTGGTCGCTGGAGTTAGGCGTGTACGTACATACGCTAGCCTCTCGACCAACGAGGCGGTCAAAATTAATGTAGATATATTTTATGTTGTCATAAACTCTAAACACAGTGTGTCTAAAATTGTTTTTCTAATCAAACGGAGCATTTATTTCTTTCACAATTATACTCTGAATGTTTGTATTTTGTTCGCGAACAAGCAGGCATTTCTCTTGATTTTAAGAAACATCCGTCACCTATAGACTCCATAAATGTCACTTCACAGAACACAATAATCACGAGCACTGATGTAATGGCAACAGAAAGTAAAACTGTGGTAACACTCCGGACGAGCTTCTGTATGGCACTCTACCACCTCTTTTATTAACTGCTGTTTTCAGGGTTTTATTATTACATACCCACATAAAACATAATATTTAAAGTACAATAAATAAAATAATTTCATAGAATAAAATGAAATAATTAAAATGGTGACAATTAAACTATTGTTTTGTTTAATTAATTCCTGATTGAACACAAAACAGTCGTAACAAATGTGAATATGTAACTTAAAAAATATAACAGAGTTAACCCAAAATAGAAAGAAAAAAAATATACCTACTTACTGCGACTAAATAAAAAAAAACTCAAAAATCCCCATTTCGCATGGTCACCGCATCACGCTTGAACGGATAGACCAATTTCGGTAAACCTCTTTTTTGTCAGGAGATGAATGAAAAGCTTGAAAGATAGCAGAGAAACTAGGAAAAATATTTTTTAATATTTCCTACATAGAGTGTCAATAGCTATCGATATCAAGCGGTAAATTCAGCAGGTCAGCTAGTAAATAATGAAAGTAAAATGCTAATCATTGAAATTTAAGTTAATTTAATTTGCCCCTATCTGGGGCTGGCTTAGACCCTTAGGCCACTCTGCCGCGTCTTCCGTATTAAATATAAATTCTTTTTAACAGTCATAAGTCATTTCAGGTCAGTCAAAGTCCCCTGACATGACTTTCTTGAGTAAAGCAATGGCCTCGTTACTCTAGCTCACTTAGTGAGATTTAGCGACAATGGTGAAATACGCGATACACTCATTTCTTCATAAACATTTCACTTGTGCACTTTAACTGAACAAAATTGAACTAATTGCCAGCTCAATTAACTAATTTTACTCATAATTTACACGAAGTTACGAGATAACTAACTCGAATAGAAAACTCGAATTGAAATTCAAAGGTATGTTAATCACGTTAATAATTATTGTCGCATTTATTAACTATGACATTGTCACATACCTACATTGTATAGATTTACAAATATTTTTCTGTGAGTTAAAATCAAATCCGAAAGTTGAGAAATGAACCATCATATAAGTACCTGAAGAAATGTATTAAGAGATGAAGTCCACAGTCGCTTCTGTCAACAAACCTGAACATTGAGTAGCCGAACTCCATTATTTCAAAATCAATTACTACGTTCTCCATAAAACCTTTTATTTGGAACTAGAGAATGTCGGTAAATGTTACTGAAATATGAAAGACTAGAACACAATTATGTCCATTTTCGTATGTTTAAATTTAGAAAAGACTTGTTTTCTGAGTTTTCCTTCAATAAAAATATTTTACCCCGACCATATCTTAAAAAAAAAACTTCCAAGATAAAGTTTATGAAAGCCGGGGATCTGTGTAAACAATGTTATTACATAAAACATGATATGCGTCGCATACGGCAGGAGACATTTCTCCTTTACAAAAGTAATAAACAGAGCTGAACCACTGAGACAGAAAACATTTTCCTCTTTTCTTTTGAACTAAGACGATTTATGGTTTATGTATTTGACCTCGCTTCGCTTTGCTCCTGTCAGGATCAAAGTTATGGACGTGAATTTTATATGTCTTACCAATGGTTCTTTAGAAACCAATATGAATTATTCTTTGTTTATTACTGACTAATTACACATACATATTTATATTTTCATGCCAAGTTCCTAGCGGGATAAGCAGAGAATATCGAGTGCAAGTTCAATTATCTTTATAGTCCTCCCTAGCTTACATTACCTTTTTTTATAAAATACGCCTGTTAAAAAAAGCACCTTCACGCCCATATCCTCGAAGAGGTAGGCAGAGGCACAACCAAGGCACCCACCACAAGCCGAAGTTCGCCGGGACAGCTAGCATCCAATAAAATTAGAAAGAAAATTGAACAGCTGTTTGATCTAAAAAGAAATCTCTTAAATGTTATCTTGCCTACTTTACCTATAAGAAAATATTGTCAAAGGGATCATCCAACGAGTGGACTGACTGATTTCCAACGCTTATCGCAAATAATACAAAAATATCGAAATTAATTGTGATTTTTTTTTGTTATAGTTCATCGAACAAGCACGAGGGTCTCCTGATGGTAAGAAACAACCGTGGCCTATAGACACCAAAGATGTTACACATACGTCGCTGTCCTGTATGTGGGATGTCACGCCTATTGTGCAAGTCTACCAGTTGCCCTACCTTCCAGACATTGCGGTGGTAGGAATAGGTGAGGCGTCGAATCCCCTACCCGGGCAAATCGCTGTACACTACTCGACCACATCCAATGAGCCATACAGCCGCTTTTGTGTTTGCTATAATTACAAAAGATCAAGCCTTTTGTACTTATGGCAAATTTGTTTTACTTTATTTGGCATATGAGTTTTGCCACATTTGTAGTGAAGTGTATATACGAGTTATTTCTTCTTTTGTAAATCTGTAAATTTTGAAAATTAGTTACCGGTGGTGTTGTTGTCGATTTACATTATCATCTATACTAGCTGATCCGGCGAACTTCGTTCCACCCGTTCAGTTTGTATAGGAAAATTAAAAAAAAAATATTGCTACTTTTCTTTGCAGTCGTAGGGGCGAATAAAGAATCCTATGTCCGTCTCCTGCTACCCCGTAAATTTATCATCCAAATTGATTTAGCCGTTCTTAAGTTATAAAAAGTGTTACTAACACGACTCTTTTATATCTTATATAAGATTTTACCTTTAAAAAAAGTAAATGCTGTTCAGAATCATTCCCTGTATAGTGAAGCGCCTAAATAAAGTTGCAAGTTTTGCGCTTACGAAAATGCTAACCTATAAGTTTACTTTGTTATTATAAAATTTTGAGCTGAAAAATACTACAGAATCAGACTGGGTTAGGTTAAAAATACTCTTTTAAATCTACATTTTTAGAAGTGTTTTAAAAAAACTCTGTTAGGTCTATTTGTTAGTTTTTTCTACTTTGGACATTTTCACAGTGGGAACTTTTTACAAAAAATTACTGAGTTTCCAATATTTAAAGGAAATTGGTTTCGGTTTTAGTTGTACCTACCTAACGTAGAACGCGGGTACGTCCGCGTATTTGTTATTTAGCTCTCTAAATCTAAGAGGGACAAATAAACAAATATACATATAATTATACTTTCTCATTAATGATTAAGACATCGGAGCTAAGATATCTCTGACTGCAGATAAAATAGTTTAATTCCGCTTGGGCTCTACCAATATGTCTAGACCAGCATCGTAATGCAAGTAAAAACTTAACAGGGAAGACTAGCTTATTTTACTTATCACCTCCACATAAAGAATTGTTCTAGGCTTCTGATCTAAAATGGAAATCAAATTTAAACCAGGATTAGTTGTAAACCCTAAAATATGTTTAAATATGAATGGTACACGCTACAATATGCCCTTAATTAACACCGATAGTGTTTTATTGAAAAAAGATTAAGTTGGTCAGGGCTCCTTTGCAGAACAGACCATCTGCCTTCTTGCCAGGCAGCGCGTACATAGTTCGAAATGAATCCTCGTCCACCCCTTCTGTACGGTTTGCCAAAGATTCACAAAGATGGTTGTCCAATACGTCCAGTTGTTTCTTATATTGGTGCACCAGCGTATGGTTTATCAAAATCTTTCAACTACTTTATTAAAGAATTCAACCCACCCCATAGCATAAAGAATAGTTCATATCTTGTCGACAGGATCAAAGACATAGTGTTACCGGATCGGTGTAGATTAGTTTCTTTGGATGTAGAAAGTTTATTCTTAAATGTCCCTTCAGAAGAGTGTATAAATTTAATGGAAGAAATGTTAATACGGCAGCGTCAACAACCAGGAGAAATAAATGAAATTGTAGACATGACCAGAACTTGTATGAAACAAAATTATTTTAGGTACAATTCTCAATTCAAAAGGAGGATCTAGCCATGGGTTCTCCCGTTAGTCCTCTGATGGCCGAGTTTTTTATTGATAACTTTGAAAGACAACATATTGTAGGTAAAATTCATGTATTATATTATTACAGATACGTGGACGATATAATCATATGTTGGACTGGTACAGAGAGACAACTGGATGTTTTCGTTAACAATCTAAATAAGAAACACCCCAAAATTAAATTTAAATTAGAGATCGAAGAAGAAAATTCGTTAAATTTTCTCGATCTGACCATAACTAGGGTAGATAATAGGCACCAGTTTGAGATTTTCCGCAAGCCAACTTATACTGATACGACTATTCCTGCGTCATCGTGTCATCCTTGGCAACAGAAAATGTCTGCGTTTAATAGCTACGTACATAGACTTTTATCTATCCCTTTAAGTCAGGAAAGCTACAAAAAGGAGTTAAGCATAATCTGTCAGATGGCAGAGGCAAACGGTTATAATAGCAACATTGTTAATAGTTTAATTAAAAATAAAACGAAGAAAGCAATGTTACGATTACTTTATGCCTTGCAACCAGAAAATACTGTAAGGTACAAAACTAGTTTCACTTACGAGGGCAAAATTTCCGAAACAATTAAACGCTCTCTAAAGTCCAATCATATACACGTTGCTTTTAAAACACGTAATCCGTTAAGAAAAATTTGTAATGGTAAGGACAAATTAGATAATAAAGATAAGTCAGGTATTTATAGGCTTCAGTGTTCTAAATGTAACGGAACATACATAGGTCAAACAGGTCGGAGTTTTCAAACACGTTACAAAGAACATATAGGCGGTGTTCAGAAATAAACATTTTGATAAATCCCATTTTGAAAAACATCTTTTGGAAGCTGGTCACAATTTGGCTAGTGATCATTCCTTCGAAATAATTCATACTTGTGAAAAAGGAATTAGGCTAAATATTTTAGAACAATAAGAAATCATAAAACACAATAATGTGTCCAGAACATTGTTGAATGAACAAATAAATATATCGAATTCCCCATTATTACGAATTTTTAGCAGCAATCGAGTCGCACAGAATTCCACAATCGAAAATTGATATTGGGGAGTTTGGTCTATATAAGGCATAAACGAGACGGCGGCAAGTCACTCGTGTGTCGTCGTTTGTACGGTACGGTCGATTTCCTGAGGATGCCTCGGTGTAGAGGCGAAACGTACGTCGAGTGCGATTTGGTGTTCTCTGTGGTGAGTGCTTCGACAAAGTTGGCGAAGGACGTGACAAGTGGTTTTGTTTCTCGTGTTCGGACTCTATTTGTGATCTGGTCTGGTGGTTTAGGTAGGGTTGTCACATGTAAAGAACGTGACAATTTATATTGTTTCCCGACCTCTTCCTATATTCGTGTTCTTGTCGCGGAGGTGGGTGGTGGGAACGTCAGTTAGGCTTGTCACATTCTGTGTCGTTTGGAGGATTATTTGCCACAACAGTTACACTGCTTACGCGGAATTAGCAAAATAAAGGCTTATTTTACATCTGTGATAAACACATGTTATATCTACTCGTATTACTAAAAACGTATGCACGTGACTGTCCGCTAGTAGTGTGAACAATGTTTTTCCCATTTCCCGGCAAATTTCCCGGTTTTTCTTTATATAAGAACCTTCTTCTGACAATAATTAACACAACAAAAAATAATTAGCGACAATTAATCTATCCGTTCAGGTGTAATAACCACGCAAAATGGGGATTCATATTTATACATATATATTTCTTTTATTACGATAAAAATGGACTTTTAATTTATTTTCTAGTTTTTAGAGTTTCTATTTTATACAACAAAGGTATATTGGCTTTTAGAAAAATATTTTATTTCGCTTCCAAAGGTTCAATCTGACACAATAAATAACTTGAATTCTTCTGCTGATCGATGGGATACCCAGCTAGATAACAAATGCCGCAATTTATCAGCAATGGCATCGAAAATACCGCACCTTAGTGCTATAAACCATTGGAAGGGGTTGTTAAAAAACTTTTTTTAACAATATGAAATCAGGAAATATAACAGCCTGAAGATAAGATTTAAGGGCAATATACAAAACAAAACCATATTTTTTGTATGAAAAACTATGTTTTTATTTTTAACTATGTTTTCTGTGTACTTTTTTTTAATGCCTGAAGTGTTAGTATTCTTGCAGTTTTTAGCATTTCGCCAGATTTCAGTTTTTTATGGCTAATGTGTCACTAACCTCGTAGTTTTTGCCACTTTGCCAGATTTTAGTTTTTTAGCGTTCCGCACCCAAAGGGTAAAAACAGAAACCCTATTACTAAGCCTCCACTATCTGTCTGTCTGTCTCCAGGCTGTAACTCATAAACCGTGATAGCTAGAAAGCTGAAATTTTCACAAATGATGTATTTTCGTTGCCGCTATAACAACAAATACTAAAAATTTTAAAAATACGTATAGTATATATAATTTCGAAATCAAAAACGGTAACGCTTCAAATTTTCACAGATCCTTTTAAAATAAATAATTAAATAACAATAAAGTAAATATTAAAGGGGAGCTCCCATACACCAAACTTATTTTTTAAGCAATTTTTACTCGATCTTAATAAACAGGTTGAAACTTCAATATTGTAAGTAAATATTTAAAAATATATTAACTATAAAAAGAAATAATAACTATACACTAATACTAATAATAAACTAATACATAAAAACTGACTAAACAAAAATAATCCGTGCATATAAACGCGGTGCGAGCGCGCGAGGGAGGTAATATCCGGAACGAGCCTTAGCCGCGCGTATTAGTGCGAGCGTCGTCATGCTGCCCGGATGTGTATCGAAAACCTACCATACCATAACCTATCATAAGTTTGCAATTTACTCCTTGATGATGGCCGGTTTTTTTTATGTCTGATGTGTTACTAACCTAGCAGATTTCAACACTTCGCCAGATTTTAGTTGTTTGTAAGGTATGCAGAAGATGCAGATATTTATATAAAGGGGAGTGTTTGCTGGGAACAGTGTGAATGAAGCGTTAAGTAAGCTATTTCAAAGCGTGGTTTGGGTCAGAGCTTTGCACAGTGCTGTGCTTTCGTACTGGTTATTTAATATTGTGCACGTGTTAATAAGGATGCTCAATATTTCCATATCGACACTTCGACCGCTCAAAGTAAAATATATAGTTTGTCGTGGTCGTAAACTTGACATTAGATGAAGAAAATAAGAAGATTTCTGTGCATATTTTTCACGGAAACGAGAGTCGGGTATGATATACAGATATACAATGTAAATTTGGATAGATGTAGGTTGACAGTTCACGATCAAAGAGTTAGAGTGTCCAAAATTAGTGTCAAGAGTCTTCGCAACCGACGTGTATGTGTGAAAAGAGCAATAAATTTCGGCAGGTCTGCAAAGATCCTGATACTTGGCACTATATACTCTTTGCCTACCCTGCAAGGAACTTGGAGAGAAGATATGTACAGTACTACTATTTAAATTATGTGCTTTACTTTACCTTTACTCTTTTTACACTTTATACTTTTATTTTTAATTTGGCTGACCTAATCTAAATTAAAGCGAAATGATTAATTATGTAATAACAACTCTATTTAGATATCTTTAAAATACATTCGGATTTCCGAAGCTTGACGAATATAGCCGAAGTGCATAATTTAAATAGTACTACTATATATAGTAAAGTATCTTCACGCCCATATCCCCGAAGTGATAGGCACGGGCACAACCAGGGCACCCACGACTAGCCGAAGACAGTAAGTCCCACAATATGCAAGGTGGCAAGCCTATCGCAAACCAGGCACATATCCAATCCCGAGCAACGTTTTTTTATTAGAAAATTGGAAAAATTAAATTTTCTTTTTGTTGCCCGACCCGGGATTTGAACCCGGGACCTCGTGCAATCAAGTCCAATAACCGGACCGCGAGACCACAGAGGCGATCTACTAATAGTACTACTATATATACTGTATTTTATAGAAGATTTATTTTGATTAGGATTTAAGGAATAAAGCAAAATTACTTCACAAAATTTGAACCCATACCATTCGTGTCAAGCTGACGACGCTTATTCCAGTTCAGGTACGAATGATTCAAATTTATTATTTTGCTTTTCTGTATTTCTTTCTTTCTTTGCAAATGTATGCCAATTTATCCCACGAACAGAAAACGTGCACAGACTAAAATACTCAAAGCTAAAACATTTTAGTTAATCGATAGTTATAATAGTCTTATATATAGCATCGTGTACCTATCGGACATAACTAATAGATATTTCGTAAGATAGCAAAACATTCACGCCATAATTTGAATCCTCAGGGATGTGTGGTCGATGCCTCAGTAGCTCAAATTGAAAAAGAGAAGCTAGAAGCATAGGATGCTAGTTTAAATCGTAAAAAAGTGCTTCGTGAGTTTGACAATTGGTGAAAACTTCCAATAAGAAAGGGAAAAGTACGAAAATTAGAATAAATTATGGATAGAATCTTCATCTTCAGCACTTGGCGGAATTCCATTATATACAAAGTTTTCAAATGACTCTTGTACTTTTCCGCAATACTGTTTATTTAACACTTCATGTTACAACTAAACCATCCGGTTTCAATTTTAATATCATTTTCTGGGTTTTGCAACTAAAAATAAATATATGAAACTAAGTATTTGAGTTAATATTTACTAATTCGGAAGTAGCTAACAAAACTCCGAATCCAGTTTTCTCAGGGGTGGCAAAAAGTGTTAAACAAAGAGTATTTTGGACAAGTACAAAATATTTCATTTGAAAAGTGTATTAATTATGCATAATGTTCAATATGCTGGACCCTCGAACTGTGAGTGCTAGCGAATTTAAATTCACTTGCCATAACAAATGAATTCAAAATTAAACTCATTAACACTAATTATTACACTCGATTATAAGTGAGGTTTCAATCAAAACTTAGTCAACACATTAATATAATTATATTTTTTCATTTTCAGTTCAGTTTCATCAAATATTGGTTCCGATCAATCTTAGTTATTCAGGCTTTCATCGACTCGCTTTCAGCAGTTCCGCCAACGTTTTGGCAAAAGTACAAAATTTATACCAAATCTATTATAATGATGCAATAACACAGCGAAAGTCAAAGATTCCGCATTAAAGAACGAAAATGATTTTAATTCAAAGCTTGCTGCTACCCACGATTTCGTACACACCAGTTTGACGCAACTTTTATATAAAAAAATAAGTTTTCTACGTTTTTTATTCGCCTGAATAATATGACACTAGTTTCCTATTATCTGAATGCCTTTAGACTTACTTTCAAATTATACGGGTTATACCTTTCCACCATGTTATGTCAAGTGACATGTGTCATTTTAAGTAAACTTCATACAAAATTCGGGTTTGCTATGTATCTATGAAAGTCCCGCCTCTTATTACGTAGTATTTATATATACTCTTTGGTACACACGTGGATTATTAGCTAGGTACTACTTTTTTTTATACAAAAGGAGGCAAACGAGCAAGTGGGTCACCTGATGGAAAATGATCACCATTTACACATAAGAAATAATTAATACGGAAGACGTAGCAGCATGGCCTAAAGAAGCCGGCCCCAGAAAGGGGCAAATTAACTTAAAAAAAGACTTATTATTGAATTTTGGCACCATCGTGAATGAAGACGGTCGTATTTTTTTCGTTATTACTGAATTTAATGTAAATAATGAGTAAAGTTAGTTAATTTAGGTGGGAATTAGTTTAATTTTCTTCAGTGAAAGTGTAAAAATGAAATAATCATGAAGAAATTAGTGTATCGTGAATTTCCTCGCTGCCGTCAAATCTCATAGACGAGCTTGAGTAACGAAGCCACCGCTTTACTCAAGACTTTGACATGACTTTGTAAATAGTGACTAATGACTGAAATAAAGACTTAATTAATACCGAAAACATGGCAGAATAGCCTAAAAGTCGCCGTAGCCGGTCCCAGAAAGGGGCAAATTAACTACTAACTAATTCATTATTAAATTAGTAATTAAAAATAAAAAATATCTAAGTCTACGAAAAAACATAGAAATCCGCTTACCGTGACAGGAAAATTTAGCTCATGTGTTTCGTTGCCTCTCCATAAACGTGACTCTCGTGGCAGTACCGGCAGATCACAATCCACGGCCCCTAGGCGTTCTTGGGTACGTAAGTGCACTGCATTTTCAAGGGTACTAGACGTCGTGTTTAGCTTTTGCCAGCTTGCAGTTTTTAAAGCTTTTGTGCTAACGTTTGTTTGTGTTGAATAGCCCGTCGTGGTGACGCTCTCTGTTGTCGAGTGCGTCTCTAGTCTAATGGCTTGCTTTGTGGTTGAAGTTACTGGTGTAGTGGCTTGCGTAATGTTTTCTTTGTTAATCACTGTACTCTCTGTAAGTAACTCCAAAGTTGAAGGCTTAATGGTAGTAATGTTATTTGACGTTTCGCAGAAACAGAAATTGGCTACCGATAGGAAGATAATGATAGTGAATGAAGACATTCTCGATTGGTTTCTTGGTATAGTTTTCGACTATTGTTTTCTCATTGCGTCCTCGATCAATTTGGCTCGCTGTCAATACTCAAATTATAACCTGTCAAAATAAAACATCGTTAGATATACATTATACTGATTCAATGACTTATGATTTGTAAAATATGTTTGAGCTATTTAGATTTCTATTTTATATTTTTTGTGATATTGGAAGGCAAACAAGCAGACGGATGTCCTGATGGTAAGAAATTCACGCCGCCTAGGAACACTAAAACTGGTAAAGGCTCGTTGCCAACCTGAGGCCGGGATGTAAGGGTTTGAGAAAAAGTAAGTTTACCGGCTACCTTATCCTCTTAACCGAACACGTCAACGGCAAGCACTGACGTTATGACAATAGGAATACGTAAGGCGGTGGTACCGATCCGTGCGAGTCGCTGCGAAACTCTACCACCTAGTCAGATATCACGGTGTTAGTGACGTTAAGCCTATGCCCGCCTTTTACGAGCTTCCTGGCTGAAGCCACATGGTTTATTCAGCAAAGGAGCCTGGACAAATACAGGAATATTATGGCCACTTACACGTTCCTAGGTTAGCTATTTAACTCTGAGTTAGCGTTTAAATGGCGTTGAACCTCTTTATATTTGACAGTTTAACTCGTTATCAAATATTTTAATCTAGGAACGTGCAAGAGGCCAATAAAATTATTAAAATTTACTAGAAACAGTGAGGTCAGAAACGCATCTACGGTACTCTTGGGATTACAGATGGTCAAATGGTCACTAATAATCAAACACCTGTGTTTTTGCCACCTCTTCTATAAAAAAAATACTGCTTTGACTACTACATTTTAAAGAGATAGGTATATATAATAGTGTTCTAGCTGACCCCTCATCGGGCGCAGCTAGAACACTGTACACATTCCTATACAATAAACGATTAGTTATAGTTTAGATTAGTATAGTTGTAGATTTATTATGTTTAAGTTGTTAGAATAAGAGTTTATGATATTTTCGTTTTCACTGCGTGGAAAAATCTCTAAATAAAGATTTAAAAAAAAACAATGTTTTTTTTTTCATTCTTTAGGTTGAAGAATTTACGAAAAGATGAAGTAATTAAGCCTATTTTTTACTCCAGTTATAATACTTCGACAATTTGTGAAACCACATAGTTTCTTACACTTTGCATAAATAACAATAAAAACAGTTTTAAATTTAAAGTAAGTATTTTGTATATAGCTAACTATCAGCCCGACCCAGTTTCGCACGGGTGGACAAACTTCTATCTTATTATATATAAACGTTCCTCTTGAATTACTCTAACTATTGACAAACCGCATCAAAATCCGTTGCGTAGTTTTAAAGATCTAAGCATTTATAGGGACAGACAGTGAAAAGCGAGTTTGTTTAATACTATGTAGTGATGTCATCGAGCTATTCATTATACAAGGAAAGTTAATTTAATTTTTAATAATCTTTTGAAAAATTGTATCAGTTTATAAAAGTGTAATTACTTTATTTAACCTTTATTAACAATTTATTATAAAAACAGATTAAAATATTTTTTAATTGTATTGATTAAATATTATTTTTCTATGAATTGTTTTTAGAAAGCTTCTCCTAAGTGAAAACATCCATAATTGGAATTCTGTAGAGTCTCCTTAAGTGGTAACCCTCATCAAATACAAGTGATTCCCGCAAGCTATTTTTAACAATTTACGCGAAAACGTACTTAAGGAGTTTTGTCACCTCAATCACTTTTTAGAATTTAAATAAAGAAATGTAATTTAAATGATACTATTTAATTTGTTTTTTCTTATTTGAGTTATTGTTGCATATGACAACATATTTTAATATTTTTATCTATATATATGAATCCCAATTTCTCATGGTCATCGCCGTACGTCTGAACGAATGGATCAATTTTGACATATTTTTATTGTGTTGGTCATTTTCAGGAAAAGGTTTGCACAAAAAGAAAAACCGGGAAAACGTCAGGGAAATGGGACAAACAATGTTGCAATCCATAGAATTTATTAGTACCCAGTTTGGCGCAACTTTCATATCAAAAATATAAAAAAATAAGTTTGCTATGTTTTTTATTCGCCCAAATCATATGATACTAGTTGCCTCATATCTGAATGCCTTTAGACTTACTTTCAAATTATATGGGTTATACTTTTTCAAGTAAACTTAATACAAAATTCGGGTTTGCTCTGTATCTATGGAAGTCCCGCATCTTATTACGTATTACGTAGTATTAATATACTCTTTGTTAGTATTCTCTAAGTAGTCTGTGGTTAGTATCTGTTAATGTCAAGTGATACAAAGGAGAGTTTTGGCGCCATCGAGAGAAAAGATGGTCGAAGTTTTTTCATAATTATTGAATTTCGTGTTGATATTGAGTGAAATTAGTCAATTTTGGTGGCATTTTGTACAATTTCGTTCAGTGAAAGTGCAGAAATGAAATAATCAGGAAGAAATTAGCGTATCGTGTATTTCCTCGTTGCCGCCAAACCTCGTTACATGAGCTTGGGTAATGAGGCCATCGCTTTACCCAAGAGCCTGACATGACTAACTGACGACTTATGAGTTAGGTATGACTGATGACTAATTATAATTTGTTAAAAATGATGTAAAATTTGAAGCAAATTTCTACTTGACTAATGGCAAAATACTAACGTGAAGGCCAATACTTAAAGAAAGAAAAAAAGAAAAGTGATACAAAGTTCTCATGCTCGGCTAGTTTAAAATAATACTTAAAATAATTTGCCTTTTCTTAATTCAATAATTACTATGACAACATTTTTTTACAATTTATCTAAAAGAAATGTTACTTATTAGTAGTAATAAATTACGTATTTGTAACTACTTTGTTTTTCGAACATAAGCACATTATTTTATGACATTGGAAGACAAACAAGCAGACGGATTTCCTGATGGTAAGAAATTCACGCCGCCTAGAGACACCAAAGGTGGTAATGGTGCGTTGCCAACCTGAGGTCGACATGTTAGGCCTCGAGCAAAAGAAAGTTTACCGGCTACCTTACCCTCCGAACCGGAACACGTCATGACGTTATGGCGGCAGGAATAGGTAAGGCGGTGGTACCAATCCGGGTGAGTCGCTGCAAAACTCTACCACCTAGTCAGATGTCACGGTGCTAGTGACGGCAAGCCTATGCTCGCCTTGATGACTATGATTTGTTTTTATATCAATAAAATGTTGGAAATCAATGTTTGAAATACGTTTTTCTATTTCATGAAATGATAACAAAACGTACTACACCGCTGTACTTTAAATTAACCATAAAAATGTTGTTTTTTTTATTTATACACCTATTTAATACTTTATTAGATACAAAAAGCAAAAATATACAAAATACAGGAGAAATAAAATTACACAAAAAGCATATTTAGGGTAATTTTATGGTTGTTGTATTTCAGTATTGTAAGGACGAATAACTATGATTTTTATCATGAACAATAAAAGATTTGATATTTACAATGTAATAAAAATAAAACATTGCAAATTTAAATAAAGATCACACAAATTTAAATAAATATTAAGCAATTTATCAGCCGTAATGTTATAATCATAGATGATAAACAAATTTATAATGGTAATAAGCTGTCAACTAACTTTGACGGATATTTACGCCGCTAACTAGAAACTAAAAACTAATAGGTGTGGCGTAACTAAATAAATAGTAAAAATGTCTTACTCACTCGAATTGTTATAAAATAGTTGCCATTTTAGTACGAAAAGTGTCTTGTGTAATAATTTGCAATGTTTTGGTCGCGGTCCCGACGTACAGCGGGCGTGGTCCACAGCCTCCGTGACACTGAGGGCAGCACCCCGCAGCAACACCCCCACCGCACCCTTGCGCATTCTCTATCTTCACTCTAATCCTTACAAACGATTGCTATAATAATTTACTAAGACTTTTACGAGAATGGAGGCTATAATAAAATCAACTTCCACGTGAATGGGATTAAAAATCGCAGAATAAATAAGAATTTTTAACGGCTACCTTGTTGTAGACTGATGGTTTGCCTGAAAAGTTTTGTACCTAATTATACTAAGTAAAATCGTATTTATATGCAGGGCCGTCTTAAATTATGCTGGGGCCCTTGGGCACACGAAAACACTCGAATATAAAAAATCAAACTTGAAAATTTTTTTTCACTATGATTTTTTGGGTAATCAAATACATTATTTTGTAACAGTATGCCATTAATATTAGTAAGCCGCGGTTTTTTTTATGATTGCGATAATAATTTCTTTTGGGATGTCTGTTGAGCAAAATCTTCTATTAAATCTAAAAATATTAAAAAGAATGTCACTTATTATGCTCATAATTATTGACAAATTACTTAGTAGTTCTTAAGCTGCGAAATAATATGCTTCCAAATAAGGGCAACGAGAAAAACGTAATGCACCCAACCAAAATAGTTTAAGGTTAAAAGTAAGTGAAATGATCAATCCTTCGGGGCCCTCTGAGTATAGGGGCCCTGGGCACTGGCCCCGTGTGCTCTTATGGTAAAGACGGTATTGTTTATATGTATGTAGTTTCTAGATATTGCCCGCTTATTAAAGTTATAAAGTTATTGACCGCCTCGTTGGTCGAAGGATAATCTAACTACACCGACTAACCGCTAGGCTGGGGTTCGGCTCCCAACGGGGTCAGATATTTGTGTGATGAACATTTAGATGTCCGTGTTTTTGGGTCTTATTAAATTTATTCTGGTATCTATACCTATATGTATGTTTTAGTATCGTTGACTAACAGCCATAACATAAGCGTATAATTTGGTTACTTTAAGTTTTAGATTCAATTAGTGTAATTTGTCCAGGGATATTTAATCACTTGTTTATTCATTAATGCTTTATACGTTCCAATTATGCCGATTCACTCAACTAAATCTAAAACTAGACCTGTCATAACAGATAATTATCAATAAATTTTAATTTGTACTAATAGTTCACTAAATTCTTTATATAGTTTTGGTAACCCAAACAAGAGTATGTACATGTAGTTCAATAGAAAAAAAATGGGACTGTTACAAAAGACACACTTTTTGACGTTCAAGTCTCTGGAAAAATATGTTTTCAGAATATTGTGCGATTTTTTTAAAAGTTTAAGATTGTTTTCTATAAAGCCAAGTTTTTATAGTTGTTTATCCATTTTCGTACTTAATGAAAGAATTTTGAAAACTAGTAGTACACAAAAAGTTATTATTATTTGTCATTTCTCAAAGGCTTACTTTTAAAAATTAGAATGGACGAATTGGCATATTTGGAATGTATAAAGCCCTTATCTTTCCCGCGGGACCCGTTTAGATATCGGTTTAGAAAGTAGCCTACGTCATTAGTAGTAACAAGGTTGTCCTTACTATCTTCACACCCAAAAAATATAAATACGTAGTATTGTTGCTATGTGAAAGAGGACAATCAAACCAAGTGCAGTCAGACTAGATGGTATACTTGCATTAACCCTGTCCTGGATTATCTCTTTAGCAATTACTTCAGTGTTCATTATTGTCATATTTCGGTTTGCAAGACATGTATGATGTTAGCTGGTAGAGTGACTTACTCGAAACGGACAACACTTCAGCTCCTGGTCAACAAACAGTCTTTAAAAGGTTGAATAATTTTAGGCAATGAAGAGATATCACTAGAGACCGGATAATATGCAATTGCATTTGCATTTGCATATTTAAGCCATTTTCAGCGCTAATAGCATATTTTTCCTAAGATCTAGTGATGATTCAAATTATCGCTATAATTAACAGTATTTTTCGAGCGTAGTGCACTCAGCCGCCGCGCATCTTTTGTTTTGGTACGACAGTAAAATGAAAAAGACAAAAGATCGTCGCGCTCGCCTAACGCACTGCTCTTTCCTCCCACCTATAATGCTTGTCATTACATTCAATTGGCGGCGGAAATTTTGCCAGAAAATATAAGCGCTAACATAGCACTCGAGTTCAAATTCTGCCCAGTTACCTCAGTAGATGTGGAGCGATCCTTTTCAACCTACAAAAATGTTTTTAATGATCGAAGAATAATCTTACTACTGAACAATAAGAACAATACTTGATTGTTAAAGTTTACAAAAATATGAATTAATATTATATATTAATAGTTACTGTATTGATTATCATCTATCAATGTATAGTTTACGAAATGTATGCTGATTGTACCGTCAATACGGTTTTCGTAGTGGTCGTTCAGCTGGTGCTATTTTAGTTTACTTAACACACCGATGGGCGCAAGCAGTCGAAAGCAAAGGAGAAGCATTGGCTGTTAGTTTGGACACAGCAAAAGCTTTTGATCGGGTGCGGCACAAGGCGCTTCTATCGAAGCTTCCATCTTACGGTCTTCCTGAGAAATTATGCAAATGGGTCACTAGTTTTTTGACGGAGCGCAGCATCAAGGTCGTTGTCGACGGCATGTGCTCGGAGTCCAAGCTTGTCAACGCTGGTGTTCCCCGAGGCTGTGTGATTTCTCCTACTCTGTTGCTTCTGCATATCAATGACATGTTGCAAATTAGTAACACTCATTGCTATGCAGACGACACTACTGTGGCCCTACTTATACTTGAGCCGGCATAATATATCTCGGGAACATGTCATTGAGAGCCAAAACCAACTTGTGTCTAAAATTGACAATCTTTTGTCTGAAATTTCGTTTTGGGGCCAGAAAAATCTGGTGCAATTTAACCCTAGCAAGACACAAGTTGGCGCGTTTTCCGCTAAAAAGATTCCCTTTGACGCATCTCCTCGATTTGAGAGCGTTTCCCTAACTGCCACAGCCTGCATTGGTATACTTGGCGTTGACATTTTGAGTGATATTCAATTTCGTGGTCATCTGGAGGAAGGCTAAAATAGCCTCTAAAAAACTTGGTGTGCTCAGTAAAGCGAGATAGTATTTCAAGCCGACCCATCGCTTACAACTATACAAAGCACACATTCGGCCTCGGAGTACTGTTTGCAACTCTGGGCAGGGGCTCCACAGTAACAGCTCCTTCCGTATGACCGCATTCAACGAAGAGCAATTCGAATTGTCAATGACCGGGCAACTACCAATCGGCTTGATCCCTTGGCGCTGCGTAAAGATGTTGGGTCCCTCAATGTTTTCTACCGCATCTATCATGGGGAATGTTCTGAGGAGTTGTTTGGTTTAATTCCAACTGCTGATTTCCACCTTCGGACTTCGCGAGAGAGTTTAAAGTATCATGCCTATCATCTTGATGCGTGGCGATCTACAACTGTGCAATTCCGAAGACATTTTTTACCTCGCACAACACCTTTGTGGAATCAGTTACCGAGGGCGGTATTCCCAAACAATTATGACTTAGGGACCTTCAAGAAAAGAGCGTATTCGTTCCTTAAAGGTTGACAATGCATTTTTGATACTCCTGGTGTTGCGGATGCCTGTGGGCGGCGGTGATCACTTTCCATCAGGTGACCCACTTGCTCGTTTGCCTCCTCTTGTATAAAAAAAAATATATTATTAAAAAACAACAAGTTATAAAGATACATACTTGATAAAGTAAAACTTAACACAAGTTTTTACTAACAATAAATTTAAACCAAAAGGAATAATACATACAAAACAAATAAAATTTAATTTAATGTTGCATATTCTGTCAGATTTTGTTAGTTTTTGTGCATATTTCAAGCATTTTTCATGCATATTTCAAGCATTTTTCATGCAGATTTCAAGCATTTTTCATGCATTTTTGCATGCATATTTCAAACTTTTTATGTTGCATATAATCCGGTCTTTAGATATCACCGTCATAACTGCTTCTGTTGCATGCTTTCAAATAAAAACAAGAAGACTTTCTGTTACTAGCTACTCTATCAGCGTTTTAAATTTATTGTAACTCTTCTACAAAATTCCCTAAAACTTAAGTGATTAAAAGTTGGTATCCATGTTCTTTTCCAATTAATAAAATGCTCAAAGGCCAAATTTCGTCAAATACTTTAAATACAAACAACTTCAAATACTGCAAGACAAAGAGCTAAGTACGATAATCACAGTTATTGAATAATCTCAAAATATTTTGAAATTAAAAGGGGCCAACAAGAAATCAAAGTTAAGTAAGAAAAAAATAACACAACAAACAAACGGAAAACGAATTTAAAAGGGCGTTGCTAAAGTGGAGCTTGGATATTCAAACTCTTGTAATAAATTTACTGCGTACCTACCGGCTATATTACATTCTAAACCAGAACACAAAAGTGGCAAGCTCTGGCGTTATGACGGCAGAGAATGTTGATGAATGATTTTAAAGAGAATGTAACGATATACAGATTACAGAGTATCTAAAACCACGTCTAGTAGTTTAGAAGCTCGACTCGGCAAGAAAGTCGATCTAATTGGCAAAAAACACGGCCAAAACAATGCAAAAGCACTCTCGCAAGGCTTAATGCCAAATTTTCTTAGATTGCAATCAGCGTGTATCTGAAAGTACTCAGGATCTTGATCCGAGCTACACCAGATCACTGAGGGCTAAATAACACCTTGGCAAGGTAAATCTTACAGAGTATGACATGGTAAGTGAAAGAAGAGAGAGAAGAAGGGCGTGACTTTTTCATTGCGTTGGTCCGGGCTCCTTTGCAGAATAGACTATCCGCCTTCCTGCCAGGCAGCTCGTAAAAG
>NJDC01003199.1:54103-65156 GCA_002245475.1 Calephelis virginiensis
ATTTCAGCTAGGGTCTCAGAATACTTACCTGAAAACGTCAAAAAAATCATTTAAACAACAATGTGTAAATTAAAAACATAGTTATTACCATTACCGTGCGCGATGTATCTATATATATATAAATCAATTGCTGTTCGTTAGTCTCGCTAAAACTCGAAAACGGCTGAACCGATTTGGCTAATTTTGGCTTTGAATTATTTGTTCAAGTCCAGGGAAGGTTTAAAAGATAAGAAAAAGGGTAAAAAAAATGCGAGGAAACTAGGAAAAAAAAATCCCGTAAGTACAAACTGAAGCTAGTAGTTAATATATTGTTAACCATACATCGCGCATCAATATATTTTGGGGAATTTTAAAATTGCTTCATTTTTATTTATATTAAGTCTATTTTTTTATTTCAGTTAAGTATGCAGAATATTCAGGATCAGTTTCGATCTCTAACTTAAAAATGAGTCTGTGTATAAAGTATAGTAGTAGGTATAAATTAAGTAATATAATCTAATTCGTCTAGTGGCAGTAGAATTATTACGGTGTTGCTTCAAGTGACAATTTCATTGACTAGCGTAATCCTCCGCCTCGACGTACCTGCACGACCGACCTGGAGCTATTCTGATATTGAACCGACACAGTTTATCCTAAACAAAAAAGGCATTTCCGTATGGAAAAAAACATAGAAATACCAATATACTTAGAGGTCAATGGGAAGAAATCATACTCGTGAGTAGTCGGACGACCTGACAGAAAGCACTGACACTTTCCATGGATATTTGGATCACACGTAATTTATATTTTCCATAAAAAAAATTCTATGTTCTAGCGGCCTGGTATTGACGTTGATGTTCCCGAATTCGACTCTCAGCGGCAACTCAAGGTGAGCTTTCCATTTTCTAATAAAAAAACAACTTTGCTCGTCATTTGAACTGCCCGATTGGCGATACGTTTCTCGCAAAATAATGGGACTGAATATGAGTCTGCCGGGTGCCCTACTTTTTACACGGAATACAATACTGAAGAGCACTAACGCTGTGGCGAAATAGATGAGATGAGGTGGCCAATCCGTGCAAGCTGACGAAATAGATAAGTTGGCCAATCCGAGCAAGCTGGCGAAATAGTATAAGTAAGGAGGATAAGGAGGAAGAATCCAGCAATCTGATTACTAGATCACATGATGATGGATGGGGTCGTTCCATCCCAATGCTACAAAACTTTAAATAGTTTAAACATTCACAAATAATATCACAGTGAAAGACAAATAAAAACTACAATAGATAGAACAATGTCACTATTGTTCTCTACCTATTTCTCTATGTCTGCTTGAATTATTTTGCGGACCTACTTTATATAATATATATCTTTCCACTATTTTAAATCGTAAAAGTTTATTATAAAAAAATACTTTTTTAAAGGTGGCGAACAAGCGCACGGCCTTTCTGATGTTAAACAATTGTACACTATAGATACCATAGATGTTAAAGTTGCATCATTGTGTTATGGCCGCGGTATTAGGTCTACAAATCTACCGAACCGTTTCTCCATACTGGAACACGATAACGTAAACACTGTCACTTTGCCAACAGGAATAGGTAAGACGGTCGATCCGTATCGCGGCAAGCTGTGTATACAACACTCAAATGACTTCTAAATCGAACTTCGAATTCGAAGTATAAAAAAAAAGTTACTATACCATTGCTGGAGTGCTTAGGATTAATCCTCATACCAAACTCTTATTTATAATAAGAAAAAAAAAAAAAGACCGCTGCGTTTCTTTTCTGATCTTCTAAGAGTGTGGGCGCGTTCCGATCCAGTGGTAGTTTTTAGTATTATATAGACTCGTCACAAGTGCCTCCTGTAAGGTGAACGTGAATAAAAATATTTTCTATTCTATTCTAACTCTAGATAAATTATAAATTAATTATCGTTTCGGAAACTGGCTGTTAGTGTCTTCAAAAAGTCGTGGATGCTATGCTATGGTTGTGTCTCTGTCTACGTCTTCAGGGAACCGTACCTGAAGATTCGAAGTATTTAAACCCCTTTTGAAATACTTAAAAGGGGTCAGTTGTCGGCGTTGTTTATGGTACAATCAGTTTCAAAGGTTGACTAGCTTTATGTACGAGACACACTTTGTTAGCCGACCCGGCGAATTTCGTTCACTTGATATATAGGTCGGTGTTCTCTGCCTACCCTGCAGTGAAATTTACGGTAAAAAATACATATGGGAGATGACCAGTATGTTCAAAAGTTTATCTACATTTAGGTTTTTAAATTATTTGGTGACGTGTTTATAATTGTAATCTTGGTAATTTCTAAACTACAAAACTTTTGACTTTGAAAAAATCCAGGACAATCTTTTAAGCACATGCTACCAATGAATTAATGAATAATTTAAATTGTACTACTAGTTATAACCCAATTTACAATTTGACTCTTACCCCTCTCCCACGAGAACCCCTTTTGTAAGCGGGATAAAAGTATGCCATAATCATACCTACATACTTACCAAAATTTCGTTACGATGGGTTCAGACTCGGCATAAATCGCTACGATAAAGACAGACAAAAATTCTAATGTGTCTGAACCCATTTTTTTAATATCTTTTATGCACTGAATTCACACTTCTACAGTCTTATTATAAGTATAGATGCGCGGGAAAGCCTACTAATGGTTAATTTTAATATCCTACCTAAGAAACTCAACCTATACTTTGTAATCTAAAGAGATTGACCTAAGAATATCTAGATAACATGGAATATGACCTTTGCTGGGATGCCAATTCTCACTCCCCATTAGAGATACCTGACATCCTAAATTTGGACGCTAGGGAAGACAAGAATAATAATATAATACCGATATATATGTACAAGTACCTATGTTTGTTGCTATACAAGATGATTTTTCGAACATGATCAACCAAAGTGTGTAGATACTCCACAAATAATAACTATCGGTAAAAAATGAAATAAAAAAAATGAAAAAAATCTTTGAGCTTTGATAAGACATGCAAATAAATGTACCTACCTCAAACACCTAGTTTTAAAGTTTAAACGGGACTAATTTTAAAAAGTACGCCGTTAAAAATAAACATAAATAAAAAACAAAAAAAAGTAAAACAAACATTAAGAACATGTGCCGAGTTTTTTTATCGATGATATTTGTCTAGTATCAGCACATTTGGACTGCTCAAGTTTTAAAAAATAACATTGTAGGTATATGTGTTGATATGTAGGTATTAGACATGCTACCTAATGTTAAGAATAAATGTGTTTTCAAATGTTACCTACTAAATGTTTTTATACCCTCCATTTAACCATTCTTTCAAATATAACTATATTGTTTTTATATTGTTTTGTTTTGTAATTGGTTGGCTGGCAGAGAATACCATGTAGCATTAAGTCCATCTTTGTTCAGAATAGTGCATACATTTTAAATATGTATGTATAATTGTATAATATGTACAGTAATAAGTAGGTACTATTTAAATTATGCGCTTTGGCTATATTCGTCAAGCTTCGGAAATCCGAATGTATTATAAAGATATCTATATATGGAGATGTTATTACATAAATAACCATTTTGCTTAAATTTAGATTAGGTCAGCCAATTTAAAAATAAAAGTATAATAAGATTAAAAAGTGAAAAGCCGAAACCTACGCATAATTTAAATAATATAGTACTGTATATATATATATAAATCAATTGCTATTTGTTTGTCTCGCTAAAACTCGAGAACGGCTGCACCGATTTGCCTAATTTTGGTTTTAAGTTTGGTTCTATGCTTTAACGTTTTGGCATTTATCTACGACATGAATTTATTACTCATAGCACGTCTTTATTTGCCTTAATAAAAATTGTATCAATGTAGAAAGTATCTATTGCGATAAAACAATGCTACATTGTTTTTGTTTCACAATGCTCAGTGCTCAAACACAGCGTAAATAAAACAGTGACGTAATAATGGTCCAGTATTATGTAATATGGTGGGTGCGGTGCAAGTTGGCCAAGCGCCAATTCACTGACGGCCAACTTATCTCCGCACACATCCAGCGCCAACCAATACTCTCACTGGTATTATAATTTTTCCCTTTCTTCACTCTCGCGACACCCTGCACCACGTGCTATCAATTGGCAGTTTTCCAATTTTTTATACACAATGTAAAGGTTCGACAGGCTTTGATTTCAAAACGACTGTAGTTAATGTGCACTATCGATCGCCCGCGGTCCCGTCTGTGCGGTCTTTTTTGTTTATCATTGAACAATTTTCAGGAAAGTAATTCAAAGTAAGCTTTAAAGCTTGTGTAATGTGTTAGTCAACAACACAAATACGTGGAGTATTTAAACAGATACAGAAGTTTTGATAAACACACAGACCCTGTAATATAGACATGTATGTTTATTACACAAATGTCGGGAATCAAATCCGAACCTCGCGGAGGCGTCAACGCTAAGCAACCTCATCGACTTAAAAATCATTGTCTTACACACCAATTAAAATACTTTTAAATGATAAAATGAATTTTAAATACTTTTTATTATTACTTAAATTACTAGTGTGTGTGTGTGTGTGTGTGTGTGTGTGTGCGTGTGCGTGCGCGTGTGTGTGTGTGAGTGAGTGAGTGAGTGAGTGAGTGAGTGTGTGTGTGGCATGGCATAGCTTTTGAACGAGTACACCAATTTCGTTGGGGTTTTTATTTGCTTGAAATCTAACGTGATCGAGATAGTTCATTAGCTACATTAAATTTAGGGGGTTCATCGGAAATTTTTAATTTTATAATATTTAAGATGTAAATGTTTTCGAAAATTCATTTACTTATCTAAAAGCAATTTTAAAATAAGGCAGGCATGTACACACATAAATGGATAGGACATACTCGCAGTATTTATTGTAATCTAGTACACGATAATAGCAAAACTAGAATTAAACATTTTAAAAACCTACATGTTATGTAGCTGAGAGTTAATTAATTAATCATGACATTTTTAAAAAAAAGTATCTTCACGCCTATATCCCCGAAGAGGTAGGCAGAGGTACAACCAAGGCACCCGCGACTAGCCGAAGATACTAAGTCCCACAATGTGATAGGTGGCAAGCCTATCGCCAACCGGGCACATTTCCAATCCCGACCAACATTTTTTTTATTAGAAAACTAGAAAATTCCAATTTTCTTTTTGTTGGCCGACCCGGGATTCGAACCCGGGACCTCATGCAGTCAAGTCCAACACCCGGACCGCTAGACCACAAAGGCGATTTTTATACCTAAAACCGCAACGAATTCGATCCATCCGTTCAAAAGTTATGATGTCACAGACAGATACACATACACAGACACGTCACACATATAGCAACCCTCTTTTTTCCGACGTGGACTAAAAAAGTATGGTGAAGTTTCAAGTCATTTAAAATATACATTTTTAATTTTTGTTTTAAAATTGTATTACCTAGTAAAATTACAAAATTGGCTTAACAAAGTATTATAAACAAGATTAATTACCGACACACTGAGCTGGGCTTCCACCATTGTTTGCACACGTCCAGTTTGTGGTATCCATTCATTACACAAATTATATTGTATTTTAATTTGGTACACCATTTCCGATATACCAAATAACACACATGCAGTCCAATGCCGCAAAATTGGCATCCAGTGAGTCTATATTCTAAATATTCTTACATTTTACGGAGTACAAAACTCAGAACAAATACAATTTTATGCCCACCGACTGTGCTAAACGACGCCACGTTACTACTCCCAGAACCATATTTAATCCGTGCAGTGAAATAAGAAAAGGGAGTGTGTTTTACAAATTTGCGTAAAAACATGTATAAATACCAACATAATTGCGTTATAATACTCGGTCGATTAACGAGAACCGTATGCAAATCCGTTCTGTATAAATCTTCCAACGTATAGGCTACGAACTGGAGATACTTAGGTACCCACTCGTAGTCTCGTACTTGTCGGACTCTTTTGTAGAATTGTTTGTCCTTATAAAAATAAGCCACCACGAATGACCACAAATAAAAAATGACCACAAATAAAATAGCTCCGTGCTAGTTTGCAGCAGCAGCAGCAGCAGCTTGCCCAGGTCGGGATCCACGACCTTACTTATTCCTGCCGCCATGATAGCATACACTGTCATGTTCCGGTCCGGAGATAGGCAGTCAAGTTACACTCTCTCTTTGTACTTCTGTTTTATTTCATTTTAAGATTTTATTGTAATTTTCGTTGTGTACAATCATAAATAAGTAATAATAATAATAGGCCTAACATCCTAGTCCAAAACGACGCACCTATAACAACTATGGTGCCTAGAGGTCACCAATACTTATCATCAGACGGCCCTGTGCTTGTTTGCTGTCTTATCACATAAAAAGAGGAAAAAAACATACCGATAGCTGTAATAACAGCAGTAGGAAACACTTAAAATATATCTGATATTATTTTATAAGAAAATAATTCTTCTAGCTAATAAAAGCTATTTTGGAAGTTATATTCGCAGCAATAGATATTTATTCGCAGAAAGTATATCTCATACTAATCCAGATGTATTAAATAAGCCCTAATATTACATGATAATATTAGGAATTTTAGGAGTTCTCATGGCTTCCTTAAGATCAGCTCCTTGTATTTGCACTGTAGTCAGATTTACTCGTGCGTGTAAAATTTCAGTTCAATCGGTCACTGGAATGTGGATTAATTTCAACATGCAATAATCCACCCGTACAAATATACATATCATATAGGTACACATACACACATTGCAAGTTAAATAAAAGCTTCTAAAAAAGCTGACGATTTTGTTTTAGGTTACGAAGAAAACTATTCTGATAAAGCTCCATGCTTTTAAATATCTGAACAATCAAGGGCACGTGATCGTTTATAAGTTTCCCGGATGTTTCGCTCATACAAAGTAAGTTATTCGAGCTTAGGGCGTGAACCAATGAATAAGTTATCAATATGTTGCACTCTCGTAGTATTTGTACTTAAAATATGTACTTTGTAAATAAGCTGCACTAAAACATCTAAATTTTAATCTTTATTCGATAACTCATTGTTATTAAGTTTATACTAGGCATCTAGTAGGGTTACTCTTGACACTCGATTTCATTCAAATTGGAAATAGGAATCGGATATGTCATTTTAAGTACTCTTGAACACAGTGCTAGCGGATTATTAAAATTTAGTTTCAAGAAAATTCAACGATTCCGTTAGAACATTTGATTGTTTATTATTAACTTATTGTTAATACTTCGCCAGTATCGTATTCAAAAATACCTAAAATGACTTAACCGATACCAATTTCCAATATTACATAAATCGAGATTCAAGAGTAATTCTACAGATACTAGTTCCGGGTTGATCCGGGACCGGTAAGTGGAATAAATCATCTGCTTCTGCCAGGCAGCTCGTAAGAGGCGAGCACAGGTTAAAATATAGGTATTACCAAGGCCACTGGTGGTAGTAGTGGCTTGCACTATCTGGGAAAGTTACTGCCCTATAATTAGAGCAAGTTCCGGTCCGGAGGGCGCCGTAGCCAGTAGGGTTGCCCTTGAATCTCGATTTCAAACAAATTGGAATCGGAAGAACTGGCGGATTAAGTTCGTCGGGCAATTGGATCGTAGGACAAGTAGAACACACAGTTGGGCAACCAGTCGGGCAATTGATTGGACAATCAGTCGGGGCATCGAGCCGGTCAATCAGTCAACTAACCAGTCGGAAACCAGCTGTGGCTGGAAACTACACTGGAAAGCAGTCGGGTTAACAGTCGAGCAAGCAATTGGTCAATCTGTCGAGCAATCAATCGCTACGCTTGTACCTATACTTAGTTTAATTTTTTTATATTTTGTACTGTGAAACGAGCTTTGTTCATCATTTTCAACCGGCTCAAAAAGGTTAAAAATAGATGTTTCTTGTTACTTGTACATAAATTATTTATTAGTTGAATGTCCTACAATAATTATTGTATTAATGAAATGTAAACATAATTAAATTACATTAATGTTATATTGCTTCCACGTCATTTTTAGTAATATTCACAGGACCGGGATCAGGCTTCATATATCCCTGAAACAAAATTAAATTGTTATTTTCCTAACAGAGATTCACAAAAAGGCATTAAAATAATTGAATGATTCCAGTAATACATGATTTATAAAGATAAATTTGATTATTATTTTGTTTAGTAAGTAAATAAAATGTTTTCTCAAGAGTAAGCAAAGTTATCGATATACATATTTTTATTTTAGCTCAACTTACACAATGACAATGATTTACAACACGTTATATTTATTGGAATAACATAAAAGGGTAGACAATTATTAAAAAACGACTAGCAATAGTAGTTTTTCAGTAATAACCGCAACGGCATATTACGGGGTGTCACTTTAGGTACCTCGTGCAGGTGCAAGTGCGGCGCGGGGTACGTGGAGTACTGCAGGAGCAGTGTTGGGGTGACACTTTACGTACCTCGTGCAGGTGCAAGTGCGGCACGGGGTACGTGGAGTACTGCAGGAGCAGTGTTGGGGTGACACTTTACGTACCTCGTGCAGGTGCAAGTGCGGCGCGGGGTACGTAGAGTACTGCAGGAGCAGTGTTGGGGTGACACTTTACGTACCTCGTGCAGGTGCAAGTGCGGCGCGGGGTACGTGGAGTACTGCAGGAGCAGTGTTGGGGTGACACTTTACGTACCTCGTGCAGGTGCAAGTGCGGCGCGGGGTACGTGGAGTACTGCAGCGGCATCTTGTCGGGATGGCACCGCAGCCGGTGGGAGCGCAGCGTCGACGCGTACGCGAAACGTTCCTCGCACCACTTGCAGCTCAGCGGCTTATCTCCCGTGTGCGTGTACATGTGTACCTTAACAAATTAATATTGTGTATTATTAAAAAAGAGAACCCCCATAACTGAAACATCCTAATATTATTCTAATTTAATAATTATTTTAATACAATTTTCGCCAATAATTAAAGTGTCGTGAATTTTTTCCGTTGCTCTATAGTTATAGTGTACACACTGCTCCCGATGGAGGCAGAAATTTGTGTGATGAACATTTAGTTTCCGGTTCTGGCTGCTTATTAAATGTATTCTGGGATCTATTCAAGTATTTCTATGTATCAGGATCGTGGACTAACAGCCATAATACAAGCTTATACTTTGGTTACTTTGGAGTTAGATTCAATTTGTGTAATTTATCCAGGTATATTTATTTATTTTATGAGTTACAGCATGATTATTATTTTTGTTAAAAAACAATAAATGTCAAAAAATAAGGATTTCAGTCCACAAAAAGAAAAGGGTTCTCCTCTTTCTCGACACTAGTGATCGATTGGGCCTGTCACAATTTATTCGTCGATTTTCAGTCTTTGATAGTAGTATTTACTATTAGTAATATTCTTAAATAAGTCTTAATAAATCGTGTACCTACACCAAGTCTACTATTGTGTTTTTTTCTACCTTTATTTTTTAATTTTTAGCTGGTACAACTCTCTCTTGCTGAAGATAAGCTCGCCTATTGCACTATACTATGTTGATGTTTAATACGGTGAGTGGTGACGTTTTCGGAATAAATATTATTATCGCCTCTGTGGTTTAGCCCGGACTGCTATGGACTATACTTCTCGAGGTCCAAGATTCAGTCCAACCTATCACATTGTGCGACTTAGTGTCCTCCGCTAGCCGTGGTTGCCCTGGTTGTGTCTCTGCCGACTGCTTTCGGATATGGGCGTGAAGATACTTTAAATATGATTCTAATTACCTTTAAGGTCTGTCGTCGCTTAAATGCCTTGTTGCAGTACGAGCAGACATGTCTACACTTGTCTTCGTGGACCAGCAGATGTTTCCTCAGCGTCCTGCGGCTGTTGAGGACGCGGTTACACACGTAGCACGCGTACGACGTGTCCTCGTGAGTGTCCATGTGCGTTTTCAAGTTCGAATATGTTTTGAACCTGTGGAAAGACTAAATCTGAGTACCAGTTTGCTTTATAAAAAGTCATTACAGTCAACAGAAGCATATACATGGTCTACAGACATCATAAATGTGATATGCGTGCTATGGTGCGTCGCTGTTCCGTGGCCGGGATGTTGAGCCTATTGTACAAGTCTACCTGATCCCTACCATCTGGGCCGGAAAATTACAGAGTTATTGTAGTGGCCGGAATAGGTAAGGCGCGTGTTTCGAGAAAGTTGCTACCCAGCACTGTACTACCAGTGGTCTTGTAGATAATGTGTCAATCTTTACTCGCCTCTTACGAGCTGCCTGGCAGGTTTATTTTACAAAGGTACCCTTTCCAACACAAGAAAAAAATAGACGTAGGTTCGCCATTTTCAAATTGAAATTGCGGGTTACAACCCGGCCAGTTTTAATAAACTATCTACAGTTACAGATAGGTCTCCCCGAGTTTTGCTGCTTAAGATATTTTTGTAAATTATTGACAAATAACGGTCGTTGCCTAGTTACTGACTGTAGTAGACCTATTTATATCTTTTAATTTATTAAAATAATAATTAACAAAATTATCTTAGTAACAAAACCCTCTTACTGCAGATAGGTTAAAGAAAAGCCCCGTTAGACTTCAATAGACATAGAGAAATACACACCTACTTCTAATAATCTTAAAATCCATTGATATGTTTTATTCCGAAAAAAAATCAACTCAAATTTAATTTTCTTGAAATATTTATGTAGATTTTCTTTCAAGTCCCAAGAACGGGAATAATGCTGTAAAAAATATATTGAAAAACTGGCTGACCCGGCAGACGTCATTCTGCTATTTTTTTGTAATTTTAGTAAAAAAAAATAGGATGAGTCACCCTTATCGCTTAGAGGTATGAAGTATAGATAGTAGTCGGATTCTTAAATCTACTAAATATCCATACCTATAAATTTGGTAAATTATTTTGGGGGTCATTGGCCAGAAGCGTGCACGTCGCGATCCCTACCAGTCCATTGGACTGCAATTATGGCCCGAAAAAGTACCTCAGAGCGGGTTAGGGCGTTCCCTGGAGGCGACGCGTACCGATCCGCCCTCGTCGGTACGAAAAGAGGCAGATGCGGCGATGGGGGC
>NJDC01003199.1:65560-83442 GCA_002245475.1 Calephelis virginiensis
GTAGGTATCATTTTATCGTCTCGCTTAGCCTCAGGCCTGAAAGAGTATGGTTTGATTGGTCCGAGACTGCTCTGGGTCCGTATTAAACTAGGAGTCTCGCGAGTTTTTGTGGTAGCAACCTATGCTCCGGTCAACTCGACGGCGACTCATGACCTGGAAAAGTTTTGGGATTCTGTAAGGGAAGTTCTGGATATGGTTGAAGGAAATGAAAAAGTGATTATATGTGGTGACTTGAATGGTTGAGCGGGGACACGGCGGGACGGTTACAAGACCGTTTTTGGACCCTATGATGATAAGAGAGTGAATGATGCTGGTAAGCATATTGTAGATTTATGTGTGGAAAGAAATCTTGTGTCAAACACAATGTTTCAGCATAAGGACATACATACGTATACATGGAGAAGGAATGATTAAATGAGTATGATAGATTTGATTTTGGTTGATAGTCGGAAGTGTTTAATGGACACGAGAGCCTTCAGAGGCCCAACTCTTAACACGGACCACTATTTGGTTATTAGCCGGTTTAGGGGTCTGTTTAAGAAGTGGAGGCACTGGCGAGTAGGTGGTATTCCGTTTTGAGGGCTTGAAAGGATTAAAAGTGAAAAGTTGCAAGACCCGAGTGTAGAAGAAAGAAAAAAGCTTGGCTAGACTATGTAGCATGTTTGCAGTCGAACGACAGTATGAAAGATTTGAAGAAAGAAATGTACCGTTGTTGCAAGAATATCACCAAACACTTAGTGAAAGAGAAGCGCGAAAAGGAAAGTATGAAACTAGAAGAGCGGTTGGCTAACAACTTCGAGATGAACACCAAAATCTTTTGGAGGGAGATGAAAAAGTCTCGCAGTTGTTCGTCTGCCTACAGAATGAATATAATTAAGTCTAAGAGTGGTGATATTCTTGCAAGCACGCATGAAGTGTTAAAACGGTGAAGAAATTTTATGGAGAAATGTATAAATGTGCTCAAGATGCTGCCGCTGGGTCCGAGTACTCAAATGACTCGGAAATAGCGGAGGCATCTGAAGGCATTATGATGAAAGAAGTTGAATGGGCGATAAGAAGTATGAAATATGGTAAGGCTGTGGGAGTAGATATGGTTACAGCTGAGATGATCAAACTTGGTGGTCCTGCTGTCCGGGACTCTTTCTGGGTTCTTTGTAACAAATGTTGGAAGACCGGCAGAGAACCCGAAGACTGGCGACGTGCGGTCATCGTGCCCTTGTATAAAGGCAAGGGTTCACGCATGGACTGTACAAGTTACAGGGCCATTAGTTTGATCAGCTTAGCATCAAAAGTGTATGGAAAAATAGTTGAAAGAAGGATGCAAAAGATGTCCGATGGAACATTGTGGGAGGCTCAAGGAGGATTCAGGTCTGGAAGAGGATGTACGGAAATGCGGTCGAAATGTGAGCACTACGGAAAATCTGTGGCTCGTAACGCTCGCTCACTGCATTCGTAACAGTGAGATCCGAGAAAGAGTGGGATTGAAAGTGTTGGTGTAAAAATGCGAAAGAGCGTGCTTCGCTGGTTCGGTCATGTGGAAAGAATGACAGATGAAAGATTGACAAAGCAGATATACAATAACAATGTGGATGGATCTAGGTACCCGGGGAGACCAATACTGACATTTCACGATCAGTCATCCGATGGTGGTGTCAAGAGTCTCCGAAACCGGCGTGTTTATATGAAAAGGGTAATGAATGTGAAGGAAGCAAGCCAGATTTGCCTACCTCGGTGAAGCGGTTTCGGAGGAGTACGGTAAGTAAGGTTGTGAGAGGAGAATGTTAATGTGATATGAGATATAGTTACGGCTTGGAGCACTTCCTGCAGACGAAGGGCTTGTCGTCGCTGTGTATGGCGCGGTGCTGGCGCAGCTCGCCGCCCGTCCCGCACGCGTACCCGCACAGGTCGCACACGTACGCCTTGATCTTCTCGTGCACCACGCGCTTGTGGGACGCCGCCGACGACCGCGTCGTGAACCTCAAGGGGTAACGTCACACAATGTTATCATCGCACGGACCGCAACGATACTAAGACGCTACCTTTTGCTATCGGTTTCACCACACTCACCTTTTTTAACATAACTAACCGCAGTGAAACTGCAAAAACTAACTTCCACTATTTCATTTGAGCACCAGTCGCGATTTGATATATATCAACATAAATTTTATCAACATCCTACTACTAGTTTTTAACTTATCTTGACGACCGCATCAATTTATTATAAAGAAAAATGCCCATAATTGGCCTGAGAAATAGTTATTGTAAATAATGATGTGAAACATTTCAAAAAATTACCGATTTTTGTCATTTTAAAATCACGAATTACTTGGTTTTTACTAGGTTTAAAAATAGGTGTTTTCAATTTCCAAGTCTTAAAAAGAATTTTTAAAATGTCATCAAACAACAACTGTGATTATCAGTTGTTAAAGTGTTTAAAATGTTCTATTCCACTATTAACATCAACCGTTACTGCCCCCACATACTGCTTTTATAATAGTGATTGATTATTAATAATATGTATATAAAAATATTCTGCGTGAAAATGATTCATAATTTGCCATTTGACAGTGCTGTCACGTCGTGTCATGCGAGATTAGTTTGACTCTTTTGTTAGACACAGTTGTTACTTGGCACTTTGCAGTTTTTCGTGTGTTTTGTCTTCGTCTACACCAAAGAGTAAAATAACTGTCCATAAAGGAGGTGTATTATTTATTTATTAATTGACATATTAGAAAATAAATTCAACATAAATTTGTCTCCACAACCAAAAACCTTGTAAAGGTTTATGCGGACGTGACCACTTCACTAAAACAATATTTAAGTTTCAATTACATAAACACACACACATAAGCACATACATAAGCTGAATGTTAAACTAGCTAATTAGAAATTAACTATATTTACAATTAGTTTCATTTCGCTACAATATTAAAAATATTAAAGTTTACAGAATGATTGCAAAATTTCTATTTTTCTTTGTATTATACAATTATTTACATGCGCCTACTTATAGCAAATCATTTGTTGCAAAAGAAACAAAATACAAATTGGGTGCCCACATTTAAACTTACAAATAACACATTTAATAAAAAATCACACAAATACTACACCAGAACCAGAAACAATTTAGAATTGCCTCGTGCTAGAACTCTTTATGGAAAAAAACCATTCAATTTGAAGGAGTACAGCTATATGACAAATTACCAAATACAATAAAAAATAATAAAAATTGTACTTATATTGTAATGCGCAACTATCTTATATTTATATAATACCGATAGGCACCATGTCAACTTTTACATTGAATAAGATATATATTTATAGTTTAAAAAAAATCTCTTGATAAGTGAACAAATGCATGTTCTTTTTGAGAAATAAATTTCTTTAAGCCGAAATAAGAGGTTTTACGTCGCGTCGCGCGGCCATGTCACATATAAGGTCTTTTCAAATTAGTGCTCGAAATTTTGCCCGGATATAGTGAATATTTAACTGAATCATTAAAAAATATTTAAAAAAATTTTGATTTAAAATATATAAAATATATCAAGCGCTCAAGTTTAATGACCGCAAGACGACGCGCAGCGTGACGACACTGTATGTACCTACTGAGTATTTCGTACAGATTTTACCTAGTACGTATTTTCTATCAAATTGGCACTTTGAACTGATTAAATTAATTATCATTACATTTCATAGTTGTAAAAAAAGGTAATAAATAGGATATCAAATAACGTTGATAGGCAAATACGTTACCACAACAAATAACCTATTAAAGTACCTAACTAATAGTAAATTTAGACATGCTAAAATTTTTTAATCAAATTTATTTACAATAACAATTTACATAGGGTCGATTCGCCAGATCGCGTCCACTTAGTGGAGTTTGCAGGTTTGAGGTAAAATTTAAAAATGTTCTAGATCTAGTTTTGAATTAACTATTATTGTAACCCATCCGTAGTATAAGTCTATTTTAGGATGAAGCTAAATTTTAGCCAAAATGTCTAGTGATTATTTTTTAATAAATAAAATAACCGAAATAAGGCGATTTCGTCAGTTTGCGTCCACCAACTTATAAAGTTCACGCCTAGTCCCTAGCTGGGTTGACAGAGAATATCGAATACCAAGTGTTACTAGTTCCCTAACAATAATTACTTTTTTCATACAAAAAAGCTGGTCGTGGAGACTGTGGTGACAAGAGTTGACCCTGGGTTAAATTGACCATGGAAAGTCAACTTAGGTCTCCCCGGGTAACTAAGTACATCTATCCACTTTTGCAATGTATGTCTGTACTGGTGTCAACATTTTTTAACAGTCAAATAACTTTCTTTATATATAAGTTCCATAATTATTTTGATGGTTTGATAGATACAGATTTATTAGATAAGTGGGGAGCTACAATAGATTATAAAAATAAAAAGTTTGTTACACAAAATGGCACTAATATATATACATACATACGATTATAAAAATGTAAATTTATACGAGGACATCATACTATCATCATCATCAAGGTTAGTCAGACTACCTATTAATACGCAGAATGGAGACGTCATAGTTCCAGAGCAAGTTATTTCTTATTGTCGTATAAGCCACTGCTTGACTTCGGTAAAAAACAATTGTTGAAGTATGTAATCCAACTAACCGCGTCATTATTTTCTCTATGGACCGTCCAATTCAAGCTGACATCTATAACGTAGACTGCTCATCATCGAAGCAGCTATCATCACGTGCACGAGAGGTAATGTCACGATTACGCACTAGCCATCTGTATCCGGAAGAACGAGCTAACTTAGAAAATTTATGTATATAGGCTTTAACTTTCACGAATAAAATTAAACATAAAATAGGAACGACTGATTAACTACCAGTTTACGTTAAAAACTATAGATATCCATATACAATTAGGCAAGAAGTTCATGACCAAATTACTAAAATGTTGGAACAGGGTATTATTAGGCCTTGCGAATCAGCATGGAGTTCACATATATGTATAGTACCAAAGAAAGCAGATGCTTCGGGTAAAAGTAAATGGAGGTTAATAGTAGATTTTAGAAAACTTAACGAAAAAAGCAGGGATGATAAACATCCCATCCCAAATATATCTGATGTCCTGGATAAGTTAGGTAAGTAGGTTTAAAAAATCCCCGTCTACTTTAAAACGTGTCATGGATACTACAAGGCCTGCAGAATTAGGTATGACTAGTATATTTAGACGATATAGTGGTATTTAGCACCTCCTTATATGAACACATTGTTAATTTAGAGAAGGTTTCCAGTAGACTTAAAACTTCAAATTTCAAAATTCAGTTAGATAAATCCGAATTTTCAACATTAGAAACTCCATATTTAGGTTATATCATAAGTAGAGAAGGAATCAAACCAAACCCCGATAAAATTACAGCTATAAAGAATTATCCTATCCCAAAACTGAAACAGAAATAAAAAGATTTTTAGGACTATTAGGCTATTATGGAAAATTTATGCCAGATTTCTCTCGTATCACTAAACCACTGACACGATGTCTTAAAAAGGGAGCTAAGATAGTATTAGACAAATATTACACTAAAAATGCAAAGTTTTATTAACTAATGACCCCATATTACAATATCCAGATTTTAACAAAGAATTTTTACTGACAACTGACGCCTCCAATGCAGCCTTAGGAGCAATTTTGTCCCAGCGCTATGGAGCTTACGCATCACGTACACTAAATTCAAGTGAAACGAATTATAGCACAATCGAGAAGGAATTGTTGGTTATTGTATGGGCCATAAAATATTTTAGGCCCTATCTTTTTGGCAGACGGTTTAAAATTATCACTGATCACAAACCACTACAGTGGATAGTGAGCCTAAAGGAGCCTAACTCTCGATTAACTCGCTGGCGTCTTAAAGTCAGTGAGTATGATTTTAAAGTCGAATATAAACAAGGTAAACATAACAGCCGATGATATCCGACGAACCTCTTAAAAAATTCACTATCCCCTGCGGCCACCCGTAATTAATCAATAAATATTAATATTATATGTTGTTTCAAAATAAGACACTGATTAATGTGATCGGTAAAAACTGACAGCAATTGCGTAGTACTTTTTGTCGCCTGAAACCTGTATTAATCTTTTGAAAGGATTTCATGATTTTCGTAAAACTGTTTAATTTGTGTGCATACATATTTCTCAAATATTTTATCATTCACTGGTAAAATTGTGATTGGGCGATAGCTTTCATAGTCTTTTTTATTTCCCTTTTTATATATAGGCCTAACTATACCTGCTTTAAGTTCAGGAAGATATAATCCCGTTGCTATACTTGTATAAAAAAAATTAAGCGTATACAATATTTGTTGCAATGTTTAATATATCCACTGGACTAACGCCATCGATTCCTGATTTATTGGTTTTCATTTTTTTTAATAATACTTAATATCTCGTCTGGTTTTGCTTTTTTCATGTACATTGATACGTTACTTAGGTTATTAGGTATATGACTTTTTATCTATCATAGAAACAGTACACCTATGCAGAATATTTCTTACACATTTCTCAAAACTTATTGCGAAATTATTTGCAATCAACTTGTCATTCATTGTAGGTATTACTTGAAAATGCCTTATGCAGTCTTTAAAGTGACGATAGGTGACTTGAAACTCAAACTACTTCATATTTTAAAATTCACCGAAATTAAAATCTTCAGGCTACACAACGTCCATATTCATATACTTTATGATAAAAAAAAACTAATTAAACTCCAAGTTTTAATTGTTTTAATTAAACTCCAAGTGTGTATTTTAACTATTGAGGTTTTTAAGATAAAAGGTAGGAGGCGCAACAAGCTTACTAACTTTTAAAGTGGGCGTTAGACGAAAAGAGTTTGGGAACCTCTGGCCTTATGGATCATTTCATCTATTGAGACAATAAGTCTTCCTGACATTTTATTAACTATTTTCTAAAGGTTTCTTATATTAGATTTATTTTTATTTATTAAATTTATGTAATATGTGTTTCTACTTTATTGACTATTCTATTTATTTTATTTCTTAGTTTATTATATTCTACACTGTGCAATCTCAGATTTTTGATTCTCTTACAATTTATGCATTTCTCACAAACTCCGATACCCTCTACTTAGGATTACTTTTGGCTTGTGTCACACGGATACTGATTATTGCTTTTTTATTGTATTGGAAACGTCACTTGTTGTAACCTCAAAAAAAAATATAACCTCAATAGATTTTCTTTCCAACTCAAATAAGAAAGAATGTATAAATATTCATTTAAAGTAAACACGTATTACGTTGAAAACAATAGTAATGCTTCGTATACAACACGTAAATAAAATATGAACGATGTGTTTGTAAGTATAACTCGAAAACCATTAGCCCGATCACAATACAATTAATATGGGACCACCTTGGAGTCATGGCCTATCTTTCTAAAAAAGAACCACTAAGTTCGGTTGACTGTTGAAGGAGTAATCGTGTAACAAACATACAAAAAAACACACAATTGAATTGAGAACCTCCTCCCTTTTTGGAGTCGGTTAAAAATATGCGATATAGGCTTCTTGCAATCAGTCACCTTACATGCTGGGTTATTCGATATGCTAAGAACCATCTAAATTACGTCAGCTTTCAAAAAAAAAATCCGCAACAAAATCGGCCAACCCTATCAAAAGTTATGATGTCACAGACAAACACATAAACAAAATCTTATAACATCCCTCTTTCCCAGGGGGGTTACTTAACCCTCTTAATTTAAGATACAAGTAGCCTTGAAATCATTTGAAATATGCGGTGTTAGCAAAATCTTAGTTACCGTTATTGTGCATGATTTACCATTACTTTAGTGAAATATTTAATTTTACATCAGTATTTCTGAATTTCAATTTGTTTCATAAGGAAAAAAACATATGTGTAATTATTTGAAAGTAAGATTGTATCGACTTTGCTGTTAACATGAACAAGCAATATAAATGTTAAAACATACTCACTTCAAATCACAAATATCACATCTATAAATTTTTCTTTCTTCAATCGGTATGTGTGAACGTTCATGTGATTTTAAGGTGTCTTTTGAATTGAAAATTTTATCACATGATGCACAACAAAACTTTCTCTCGGACTTTGGCACATGTCTCATCTTGTGCTTGTTCATAGCTGCCACTGTTTTGGTTATTCTTGGACATTTATCACAACTGAAAACAAAAGTCATTTATAAACTGTATGTGATAAGTCGATTTTTTATGATATTGGAAGTTTCTTCTCCTGTCTGGCCAGGTTTGGAAACGGTGGTAGTTAACGGTACACAGGGTTAAATTTAATTAGTTTCAAAATGTTTGGTAATAACTAATTAAACCACTTATAAATAAAAATAATAATTGGCTTAAAGTTAAACTATATGTAATTAAATAATATTTTTTTATAAATATTAAAATTTTCGCACACCAAAATATGGTAGAATATCTTAATATTCTTAAATATTTTTGTAACATCTCATTTACACACATACTCCGCAAATAAATAATTTTCTTTCTTTAAAACATGAAGATGGATTTCCTAATGGTAAGAAATTCACACAGCCTGGAGCCACCAATGGTGGTAATGGTGCCTTGCCAACCTGAGGCTAAGTATATCCTCCGAAGCGGCACACGTCAACAGCAAGCACTGACGTTATGGTGGCAGGAATAGGTAAGGCGATGGTACCAATCCGGGCGAGCCGCTGCGAAACTCTACCACCTAGTCAGATGTCACGGTGTTAGTGACGGTAAGCTTATGCTCGCCTTTTACGAGGTGCCTGGCAGGAAGGCAGATGGTCTATTCTGTAAATGAGCCCGGACTAACTTCTAACTAAAGCAAAGGTTCTTTCTTTATTTGGATATTACTGAAAGGTAATAAGGATAGATTCTAAGCTGGGACACCGATCCAGATGATACTTTGCAAAAATCTTCCATATAGTACATACACTTATTATAAGACCAGTGCAAACTGCACTAGTGAACTAGTAATAAGTTTTTTTTAATTATTTTTAACTTGGAAAAAAATAGAAAGAAAAGATTTATTGACAGACTAAAATTTACCACACATAATTAACAAAAAAAAAAACAAGTAGAAATCTAACCTAACCCTAAATATAAGCAACTTAAGTTATAATAAAAATATAGTTTATTTACATAATAAACTTAAAAAAGTGATATTAAGATGTTATAAAAAAGGAGTGTGGTAACATGAGACCGCCAAGGAAAAAAATCAGTATTTGTTGAGGCTTAATCTGCCTCAACACTGGTTTTCAGCTTTCCCCGTCTGACAAATACAACCAACAGCAGCTGGCAACAAGTAATACAATTTGATTATGCGTAAGTAAACTGTGCTGTCAAGTGTCAAAAGGTGTCAAATTATTACATATTACACACCATTTTGTTTTATTTACTTACCATATAACATTGGGATTCTTGTGATCTTGAATATGCTTGTATAATACTGATTTGGATTTCAACGTAATACCACAAATACACTGAACCACTGGCATAACTTTGTGTTGGTATTCACTGTGCGACTTTAATCTGTACCAACTCTTACACTGCTTTTGACAGATTGTGCAAGTGAAACTGTTGGAAATAAATAAGATTAGAAATTAAAATTAAAAAACTGTCTTCAATTTTTAAAGACAGAACAGAAAAATTTAAAATCACAAAATCAAAAGAGATGGAACATTTTAGACATGTCAGATTAATACAGACATGTCAAATTTTGATTTTTTTAATCAATGTTTTCCCAGTAATAGATTTTTGTCTGTAGAAAGTCTGCAGAAATGTTGTGTACAGGCTAATGTGACAGCACTAAAAGTGTTTTGTCTCTTTCTATTACTCTCATTGATAGTAGATAGTGATAACTTAAAATTAGTCTTGTGAGTGCCCAACAAAATTACCCCCATGTTTGTATGTCAGTTCTTCTTTCATGGAGCAAAAGAGCAATGCCAAAATATCATTTTTATGTGAATGTTTATATGACCACCTAATCTGTCAAGGGTTTAAGGTACCAACCACGAGGTCCGGGTTTGTTTCCAGCACAGGAATTTATGTGATGAACATTTAGATATCTTTAAACCTGGGGCCTAGATGTTTATTAAATTTATGCAATATTTATAAGTATTTTTTTATTTATTGTTATTGCTAGCAAGCCAAAACATAAGCACATAATTTGCTTGGTTTGGGATTTGTTCAATTTGTAAAATATGTCCTGGAATATTGCACATGAAGTGGTAGAATTTATTAGTGTGGTTCAATATTTTTGTTACAACTTTATTCCACAAATAGTTTTTACTCTTAGTTTATAAGACATTCAGAAAGCTGGACAGTTTGCTATTTTTCACCCTATAACTAAACTGTGTTAATACGCGGGCGTAGTATCTAGTATCTACATATCTAGGTAACGAAATCTCAAAACATGTTTTCACTCACTTTAAAAGTGGTGGTTAATAGAAACTTTACAAACTTAACAAAGTCCGAAAGTGACGAAATAATTAAGTAAAATAGATTGCGTTTTTTTTTTATTTTATCATGAACAGAATCTTAAGAATCTGCTACCAAACCTTTTTTACTTTCTTAGAACATCCAATGCATGCGGTGCATAAATGCGAAGTTTCGCAAAGTATGATTTTAACTACTTGCAAAGTATCTACGCACCCATATCTCCTATGAAGTAGGCAGAGTAACTAACAGAGCATCCACGACTAGCCGAAGACACTAAGTCCCACAATGTGATTGTGATTCCCACAAAGCTCATATCTAATCCCTAATCCAAATTAAAAAAAATACAATATTTAATTGAAAATACACAACCCAAAACCTCAAGAAGTCCAAGTCCGATCCGAACTGCTAGACCACAGAGGCGCTTGCGACTCGCTCTATTTATATGGTTTCGCGAGTTCGCGTGCGGGTGTGCCTTAGTGAGTACGCGTGGTGGGGGTAGCACCGTTGTTGTTAAACATGTGTAGCAGGGGTGGGTCGCAAGCGCGCGCGCCAGTATCTGCTCGACCTTTGTGGAGTGCAGTCGAATTCTCCTGATAATGCTTCAGTCACGAAGCGAAGCGTACGTTGAGTTTGTAGTAGTATGTGTATTGTTGGTGCTACTAAAACAGTTTAGTGGTGTGTATTGTGTGGAGCTGGATGTATTTGGGAGTTTTAGCTTCCGGTAAGTCCAATTCTTTCTTAGCGCACTATTTTGTCTGTTTTGTAACGCAATAATACGTATACATTTTTTGGCGGAAAATTGCAAATTAAATAATTTTATTAAGATTTAAGTATGGATTTCCGCAAAGTAACGCTTTCTTCTATTAAAAATATAAAAGTGTCTTCTTCAGTTTTTTAAACTTTTATTTTTTTACATGTCATGATACAAATATATCATGGTGGCAATTTTTTTTAATTAAACGAAACCCTTAGAAGCTAGGTAGTACCTAAAACAGTTCACAAGTAAAATACAAATGAACATACTTCACAAAATCTGTAACGTTAAGACTGGAGTACTCATTATCTTCTTGCTTCTCCTTTTGATTCTCAGAATCCTTCTTCATTTTACGACTCTCAACTCTATGATCTGAAACGTGTTTGTACAGCACACTCTTTGATCTAATAATGAAGCCACAGATACAGAACACCATCGGTTTACTTTTGTGGACCTTGGCATAGTGTACCCTTAACGCACTCCAAGTCTTCACTGACTCTTGACAAGTTTTACACTCTAGTCTGTAATATTAACATTTTATATATACAGTTACTATCAATCTTTATATATATAATATAATATAAAATCAATTGCTGTTTGTTAGTCTCACTAAAACTTGAGAACGGCTGCACCGATTTGGCTAATTTTGGTTTTGAATTATTCATTCAAGTTTAGAGAAGTTTTAAAGATGAGAAAAAGGGAAAATGGAAGGAAACTAGGAAAAACAACATTTTAATTTTTCCCATATAAACGGAATGGGTGGAATGAAGTGTGCCGGGACAGCTATTGGTAAATACAAAACACCAAAAAAGTTAGGTCTTATACTAAGTTTTATTACCTATGTGCAGTTTAACTGGAAAGAAACAGCAATTTCAATATTATGTCATATAAATACAAAAGAATTGAATATATTCTTATTTTTCCTGAGATTCCATCATCAGATTGGGACTTGGTGGCAATGGTGGAGGTGGTCACCTCTGACTTACACACATTCAAATTCAGAAAATAATTTTTAACATAACTTAAGAAGTTATGGTGAAATCGATTAACATACTAAAAAAATATACAAATTGGATATAGTTTTACAAATAGGTGAAATACAGCCTTATTTTCATTTTACCCTATTTTAGTATCATGAGATAGAGGGATGAATTACTAAGTAGCATATTACTTTTTTCAATAGTAGTAATAGAATTAATACCCCATAACCTAGATGGCCACAATGTGTTAACAAACATTCCTTGACTTTAGGCTCCTCATTAATTACATTTTAGAATATTTTTGAACTATAGTACTTACTTCACAAAATCTTTGACGTTTAAATTGGATCTTTTTAAAACTTTTTTCAAATCCTCCGATTGACTAATTTTTGGTATATCATTTTCATCAAATTCATTATTTTTTCGTTTGTTTTTTTTCACTTTTGCTTGCTTAAGTTTATCTAAAGTTACATCACTCAAATCATCGTCACTGTCTTCTTTAATATCATTATCACAAAGAAATTCTCCTTCATCATCATCAAAGTCCACTATTCCATCATTGTTAATTGCATCTGTTACAAAATATTTAAGTCAATTCAATGAAATAACACAAATACCTACTGCCTGCCTAACTAACAAAAAGTAATAAAAAATATGCCTTACTACTAAAATAAACATTTTATCTCAGTTACAAATCATGAAAAAGAATAAAAAACTAAATTCGCATTCATTTCTACTCAACCATATTTAATTTCGAAAAATTCTGCAAAAAAAATAAGGACTTATCCAAAATTATTGTATTCTTGATACTCACTTACTAATTCATCAGCAGTGATCTCGACCTTCACCTATAAAATTAATTATTTTCTATATATAAAAACATTCCATAAACTTGGTAGGCAAATTAAATTTACCAATCATCCTGACCAGTTTTAGGTTCTCAGCAAAAACACAATGTCTCTTTAGAAATATAAAAAAATATTTTTGACTGAATAGGCCTAATACTTGGTTTTTAGTAATAACTATGAAGGAATGAAATTTTTATATAGGAAAACTTAAAAATAATAACCAGGATGATTGACAATTTTAGTTTCATTTACATTCATAAATTTTTAACAAAAACTACAGCAATTTTTCAAAATTCCTATCAAAAAGTCACAAAATTTAAAAGATAATGTTACGGTATTTGTTATTTGAGGATAATTAACATTCAAAAAAAAAATATTTCCCTAACCAAACAAGAATCCAATTTTTTTACATCCTTATACATATGTTTATATGAATGTATCACAACTCAGTATATATTTTGTATCTAAAACCTCATAACAATTATCTTCATATTTCAATAACTATCTCAACACTGATTAGGTGATTAGTTATATTTTTATCTAACACTTATACTTTAAGAAAATTATCTATAAATCTAATAATTTAAGTGCAGCAAAACATTGAAAATTTTCCTCAATTTCCCTGCTATCCATCATCAGAAATGAAATGAAATTTATTTATTTGCTCAATATGTGTATTACAAAAAGCTGTTACAAAAAATATTTGTTAATACCAACATATTCTACCACATTGTGGTGTGCAAATATCTTTAAAATTATACAAATTTATTATTAAGATTTATAACATATTATATAATGTTTGAATGATCGAATAAAATTTTAAATTTTAAAATATAATTAGGTTTAACCCTAAGATCCAAGCTTAGTGAATTGGTCCAGGTTCCTTTGCAGAATAGACCATCTATCTTCCTGCCAGCCAGTCAGTAAATAGTGAGCATGGGCTGACCATCACTAACACCGTGACATCTGACTAGGTGGCAGTTTCTCAGGTACAACCTCTTACCTAAAACTTCATAATTCACCATAGCGTCAGTTCTTGCTCTGGTTTGGAGGATAAGGTAGCCAGTAAACTTACTTATCGATACCACCTCTTACCTAAAACTTCATAGTTCACCATAGCGTCAGTTCTTGCTCTGGTTCGGAGGATAAGGTAGCCGGTAAACTTCCATTTGCTTCAGGTTGGCAATGTACCAAACTGCCTTTGGTGTCTCTAGACGGGGTGAATTTATTACCATCAGGAAATTCATTTGCTTGTTTTACTTCAAATATCATCAAAAAAAATATCAATTAACAATTACTGCCTACAAACTATTGAATTCAAACAATCTAAAATACATTTACTTCTAAATACCTCTGATTTTATATGAGAAAAATCTGCAACTTGAACTTCATCCTTGACTAAATACGGTTCTAAGCTATCCAAATACATTTTTCTAAGTTTTTCTTGTACCTTATAACACTCTAATACAAATAATTGGAATGACACCATTTTTTCTTCACAGTTTAAGCAAACTTTAGTTGGAAGATTATCATTTTCTACAACCTGTAAAAAGAATTAATCATTATTATCTTTAAACTGCATAGATATTATTGTTCAACACAATCAATAAAAATAATGTGAAGAAAGCTAGTCAGGTCTGACAGGGTTGTAACATTTGGCACTTATTATTATCTGCCTACCAAGTAAGGGACCTGACGTGAAGATAAGTCAATAACAGCAATTCTGTTGGTTTGAACTAAACTAGATTTAGAATCATACTATCAAATCTCGCATGAAAATAATATTTGAGCTGAATTTTTTATTTAAAAAGTATAGTATTGGTATAAATAATGTACTGATAATATGTAATAAAAGTTTGAAGTACTTGGAAGAAGAACCAGGCTATTTAACCTAACCTATTAGGGATATTGTGCCCAGTTGAGAAAATACATAGATCTCCAATTATATGACAGCATAAGGACATCACCACTCAATCACTTGACGGTCAACCTCCAAATGAATAGTCAGAAAGATAAAGAAAATTATACTGGATTCATTCAGAAGCGGATGGGGTTGGGTGGACTCTTATTGACTAAACTTGAACAAAACGTTCACTCACCGCAATTTGTATAAATTCTTGGATCAATTTTAAAACACTTTTATTACTTTCTTCTATCAAATCCTTAGAGAACTCGTCTTTCCTTGCACATAATCGACATAATTCTTTGAGACTCAGATCCATTTTTGTTAAATAGAGCAAACGTTACCACTGGAACTGTACCGGGTATTTAAACATTTTACAATAAAATTGCACCAGTTTATCGGTCGGCATATTACTTTAAATCGCTTAACAACAACATTTCTTAATTAATTTGAATCAAAACTTTATGAAACCACAGCATGAAATTAGAGATGTGTCAACTCGATTTGCTAACTCGAGTCAACTCGAGTTAGGTCCAACTCGAATCAGTTCGAGTTGATGTCTATAACTCGCAATTAATAATCGCACTCCCCGCGACACTGCCGCGCCGTCGATGCACCGGCCGAAGCCGAACGGCACCGACACGTGCGTCGTAAAGATTCCCGATCATTCGTAAATCTTAATTATGTTCATTGGATGCAAATAAATACTGTCACAGATTTGAGGGTATATTGGAGTGCCGGTTGTGTTGAGTTGTGGTTGTTAACCACTTGCTATTATCGTTTGTTAGTGCATATTATGACTTTTGTTTAAAAAATAAACCCGAAAGTAAATGTAATTAATAAAATAGATTATGATATTTATGATTTCATGCTTTCGACCTCATCAAGTTAGACTGATATTATTTTGTTAAGACTGCCATATAAAAACAGTGTTATTGAGAATTTATGTAAGATACATTCTTTAAATAAACAAAAATACCCAATATAATAATAAATGTCAAAAATAAATAATACGTAATATACCTAAAAGTATTGTTTATTCATTATCACAATTATTACATTTTTTCTATACCTATTTATTCTACTCAATATTTATTCTAAAAAAAAATTCTTATCGCATTTGATTCGCTAAGCAACAATCGTGTTATTAAAATTGATAAAAATAAAGAAAAACATGACTGACTGATCGTCATTCTAGTTAAATCGAGTCAACTCGAGTTCAATTCGAGTTACCGAAATTTTAACTCGAACTGACTCGAGTTAAGTTTAACCCGAACCCGAAAAATTACGGTAATTGATATGTTTTAACTAAACCAACTATCCAGCTAGCACCTTTCACAGATTACTTCCAAGACCAACGATCGGAGCTGATGATCGTTTGTGATACCTAATCACAACATGTTGTAGTACTAACACTAAATTGAGAGGTGAGTTCATCCTAAATCTATAGGTGAGTTCAAATAGTACCTACTATTTGACTTTCGCTGACTGATACCTTTTGGTATTGAACAAAGGCTTCACTCAGACCTTCGTTACTAATTCCCGACAAAAGGTTTTAGTTAATACTATATCTACCGAAAATCTTAAGAAACGTATGAACAGATGGTACGTAAGTAATGACATAGATTTGTCAAATATACATAAGATATCACATTGTGGGTGGTGAACTCAATGCATACACGTGTTACGGAATCCTATAGTCACAAATTGGGGATCACATGGTGAGGATCTCAGACTTCAGAGGATACTGAACTGGAGCACAGAAAACAATTAGATCTTCGGAACAACTGAAGTATGTCAATGTACTAATGGAGACAGGCTTAACTGAAACGTATAATAAAAACTGTGGACGCCTCAGACGTTTCATGTTGCAATAGTAATCTGCTTCGACTTAGACGCTCTGACTGAAGTCAGAAAGCCAAGAAAGTTCATAACTGGAGTGACTATAAGGCAATTTACACGGCTAGTAAGACCTATTCTGTTATGGCTGTGTGGTCTGGAACAGCAGATCGGCACAATTAGCTTGCCAATCAACCCAATCGAGCCTCCAAAAGATAGTCTGCTGCATGGCTATAAATGCATTCCGATCATCTTTAGCACTAGCATAGCGCTGGAAGCGACTCTTACGTTGCAGCCGCTATATTATATTCACATTTAGCGGTAGGCTAAGCTCGCTAAGATTTAGATGATAAGGAAGCTTGTTAAGCAGGCAAAAAACCAGTGGCCAAGAGCACGGTAATCACTCGTCGCAGGATTTTGCACCAATTTCACATTGTTTGCAATTAATATTCAAAGAACAGTGCTCATGAGTTCATTCGGAGCGTTGACAGGTTTACTGCAGGTTCAACGAGTATTTTAGTAAAACAGACTAGCAGAGGAACAAGACTATAGATCTTGCCTGGAAGCAGAGAAAACAACAATACACATACTCTGTGAGTGTCCAAAACTTTACCAAGTAATAAGTATACTGCTGGGTGGCCACATAGTGAATCCTAAGGACATTCAGCTGATAAGTCCCAAGTGCATTTTACAGTTCCAAGAGACTGTTGGCCTTGCGGAACGTATGTAAGCTTATTGAATAAAAGGCGTGATCATAATAGATCTATTCTGGGCACGGTGATCGTCAATGTTATCTGATCCGGACTCTTCAACATTAATAATAATAATAATAATATGTTTATCATGCGCACATACTATCACATCACCAAGTTAGAAACAGACATGACCACCTACAGAAAACAACTGCATGAACGATTCTCACAACAATACCCCACAATTAATGTTACTGAACAACGAGTTTCCGATCAAAGAAGAATAATTATCCGCAATAAATTACTGTCCGAAACTGAACTGAACCGATTGAAAGAAGAAGTACAAGTAGAATTAGAGAATACAGATAATTACATAGACACAACTGACACTACACGTAAC
>NJDC01003202.1:0-14781 GCA_002245475.1 Calephelis virginiensis
ATTATTATAATCAATAATCATAATAGGCTTATTGGTCGAAACATCAATCTCTTTAGCCTGGTGCATACAGTATAACAGCTTTTTTTGGTTTTGATACGTAGGATACCATGGTAAAATCTTTGGTAAAACCATATAACGAGGAGCCTTCCTCTCTATCTTTATGTGGTTGAAATTCTGGTGGAATTTCTTTTTTGTTTTTTTTTCATAGTTCCCAAGTAAGTTAGACCACGATCTTTCAACGCATTTAAAAGTTCGATTGAAGTAAACCAGTTGTCTGCTGTGATATTGCGGTTACTACCTTCGAGATCTTTACTAAGCCGTATCACAGACTGTGTAGGGATTCCAAGGCGCTAATCCGAGTCGCTTAAACCTTTGCCATCAGAGCCTCTACCATGGTAGATGTATGCATTGTAAACATAAAATGTGTTCGCATCAACTAATAACAGTATTTTCAATCCATACTTATTTGGCTTGTTGGGCATATATATTCTAAACTTGCAGCGTCCTCTGAACGCGACAAGCATTTCATCAATGCAATCGGGAGTACCCGGAGTATAATTTTGCTTGCAGTTACTGATAAATGCATCGAATAATTCCGAAAGAGCAGCAAGTTCATCATGTTTTAATCTATCCGTTCTTGTTTCAAAATCATCGAACCTCAAACAGTTTAACAAAACCAAAAACCTGTTTTAAGACATGACACATCGGAAGATTTCGCGTCCTGTACCATTTGTCGAAAATGAAGTCCGCATTCTCATGATTTGAATGAAATACTGACGTATAGAAAAATAATCCAATTAAAGCCTTTAATTCTCTTTCATTAGTTGGTCCCAGTTCAGATTTTCCCATATCTTTGTATTTGGCTCTATAAGTAATTAGTTTTTTATTAGTATATCCAACTATCTTATTTATCATTTCTTCGGTAAAAAATAGGTTCCATATATCGCCAAAATGTGTGTATCCCCATGATGTAAATTCAGATCGATTTACTTGCTGTGATGCGATAACAATGTTATGCGACCGTACTCGCGATGCGCGTGATGGTTCCTTTGATGACCATTTATACGAGTACCTATTTTTACCATAAAAATTTCGTGGTTTACTCGTAGTTGGTTCTTCTGGCATTACAGATTCTTCCTCTTCACCCTGATCTTGTCTGTCTTGTTCATTATTTTCCTGTTCTCCATTTTGTCCATTACTGACATAGTCTCTTCTAGCTTCAATCTCACTAGTATTTTCTTCCTGCTCCTGCTCGAGGCTACAAAAGAAAACATCACGTAAATAGGTAAAACGAATAATTATACACAAAATAAATATACATGGTATAATAGTTATACTTTATTTCTTCCTGGTGAATCTCATTTATAGATTCATCCCCGGCCTCATTTTCGGATTGTTCAGATTCTGAATTGTGATTGATTTCTAGAATAAAATCAGGATTGCCTACATCGTCGTCGAAATTACTGCAGTTATCGTCACTCTCTGCTATGAGGCTTTCATATATCTCTGGGTCTTCCAAAGGTATGTTTTGTTTACGAGTTCTCTGTGGTAGTGGAGATACTGAACCTTCGAAAATTGCAGATTTATTTGTCTTTTCCTGGTCACACTTCTTGCAAGCCTTGGCTTTTTTTGTGTTGTTGGCGTAGTATCAAAACTTTCATCGACTACGGCTGTTTTTCGCTTTTCAGACGAAAGTTTCTTCTGTCTAGGCATTCTGCAAAAGTAATAAAACTACAACACCGATGTTACGTCAACGAGACACTATGCGGTTAGCAACGCAAACATAGACATGACAATGGGACGTGCATGTTTTTGTACATAAACACCGTACTTACGTCTGTGAGATGGAGATTCGGCCTATTGTCACGCGTGTGCACTCAGCGGGCTTGCAGAAGTGACTGGCGTAACAAGATGGCGGAACGTGAAGGTAGCGGGACGGGTGGCTCCGCGCGCCACCTATTTTACAAAACATTACAATATTAAAATGAATACGTCTGTGATACGTATAGCACGCTAGTTAAAGGTTAATACATCACTCATTCTTCCTGTTTGTTTTCTTTTTTTCGTTTTTCTGATTATTTCGTCACTCTCAGCCATAATTTCAAGAAAGAAAACACTTAAATCCGTAAAATATAACCATATAGCACGCTAGCCTCACTAATACTGACAAAAGAATTAGCGGGAACGCCGCTGATTTGCCAGCAAGATGGCGGTCAGCGCGACCCGACGGACATTTATCATTATTGCCGTGAACACGTGCGACGTTGAGCGTTCTAGCCGTGTAGCTAAATATTAAAATCGTATTTATCTCGTGACTGCAAGCAATATTGCAGAGTGTGTAATTAGATGTCTAACTACATTTTGTCATGTGATCAATTGGCATTACTCGTTAAGATTTAATTTTTTTTGGACATTTATCATTATTGCAGTGGACCCTTCAATTGAAATACACTCCGAATATTCACTGACACTAAATCCTTAGTCGGAAAATAAAAGCCGGCTTAGTTATAATACTTTTATATAATGCAATACAGCCTGAGTACCAAATCCAACAGAGGCTTCCTTATTTGTAAAAGTGTAAAACTTAAAAGGTATATTCGCCACCATATATTAGAAAATCGTAAATAATGCCTAAAATTCCTGCACAAACGTAATTTTTAAAGCCCCATTTATTGGGTTTATCTTTCATGTATTGACGTCGCTTGCCTGCTTTAATACTCTTATTGGGGATCATCATTTCGTCAATACTGTATTTCCTTCCATTGTCTTGAGCTAAACAGCTGTCCCTAACTATTTGTACCAAATGTCTAAATTTATAGTATCTGTAGTCTTGTATGTTATTGTCAACAAAGTGCAAAGTGCGTCGGATTTGTTGACACCGTTTCAGTGGCATCAAATCTGCTACTAAATGGTATTTGTATCGCTAACTCCAAAAAATCCATATTTACGATGCCCATTATGATATGTATGGCAAACAAATCCGCAGCTCATTTATAGTATAACCTAAGGAACAGCCGGTATTGGTTATAGCGTATGCATTTGTTTGTTCAACGATATCTTCAAAAATATCAGGAGCAAATAATTTGTAGAAATAATCCAATGAGGTTAAGGTAGGCATTTTAATACATTCTAATTCAGTTTCTTCTATTGTAGCGTTGTTTCGATAAACAGCTTTTCTCCATGCGTAACTGAGGGTAAGATCATAACCTGATACACAATCGAACCACTGGATATTATTTCGTCCATTGTTATTAAGAGAGAATCAATTTCACTTGCAAAATCAGGGTTTATTGCGTTATCGCAATTTTCTGATAATAAAAATGTCGTTAATTGTAATTGTTGATAATCATCTTTTTCATAATTAGTGTTTATTGAATGTGACGAGTTCATGTTATTAATCAACAGCGTTTTATATGCGTACATAAATTGTTTACATGTGGGGTTAATATTTCGAACTCCGTTGCTTCTGATGCAGCAAAACATATTCTCAAGAGGATCTTGATTAAAATTTCTCGTTATAATATTTCTAACTTTATACTGCTCATTAATAAATTTTCACATTTCTTTAAATGTATTTAAATTATGAACCCGGTTTTGGATAGATGGCACTCGTTCGTATTGCCTTGTTTCAGAGCCATTCTGATTCTTTACAATCTTTTCAGAGCTCATTGATTTTAAAATTGGTACTACTTCATTCCAGATAAATAAATATTAAGATTGTTGCAGAACTTTTGCTATATATATATATATATACGAGTGGCCAGTAAAATAATTAAAAACTTTGTCGAATAATAGCAGAAAATCTGCAGTATCTTCACACTCTGCTGGTAATACATTACGTTATGAAATCAATCAAATAGACATTTTATATTGTATTTTGATATTAACAGTACAAGGAACTTGGAGTGTATTACAAGAAACAAAAATCTACTGCATATATCGTACTAGCTGTTACCCGCGGCTGCACCACGCACGCATAGTCTATTTATTTAATATTTAGCTCTCCAACGTTAAAATTTTGTGATAAAAAGTAACCTACATCCTTCTCCTTCTTTAATCTATTTCTTTTAAATATCAAAATCATCTTAGCATTCTGGCGTAAAAACGGAACGTACACTTTCTCTTATCTCATTTTACCTCAGGTAATTAGTAGTTCATACATTATTGTCCTTGCTGTTTTATCTGCTTTTCGGCTATTCCTGTGAAATTCAACTGTATCTGAAGTTATAAAAACCTCTAAAAGAAGATTTTTTAAAATTTAGAAATACACATCGTCTCGGTGGTCTAACTGTCCGGCTTCGGGCATGACATCTTGAGGTCCTGGGTTCGATCCCCACGTTGGACAACAAAAAAAAAAGAAATAGAGAATGCTTAGTTTAAATTTTCTAATAAAAATTACGCCACTTCCCCACGAATGGATATGTGCCCGGTTGTCGACAAGCTTGCCACCTATCACATTGTGGGACTTAGTATCTTCGGCTAGTTGTTGGTGCCCTGGTTGATCCTTTGTCTACCTTTTTGGGATATAGGAAACAATTCTGTCATTCACGAACAACTTAACGCAGCGCACGCAACGGAAGCTCTCAATAGGAAAATATACCTGATTTTGAAACATACTTAATTGATGCTTCGCTGCTATTGGTCTTATAGCCTTCCTAGATAAATGGGCTATCTAACACTGAAATAATGTTTCAAATCGGCCCAGTAGATCCTGAGATTAGTGCGTTAAAGCAAAGAAACAAACGAAGTCTTTAGCTTTATAATATCAGTATAGATGTAATTAGATCTCAGTAAAACTGCGTAAAACTGATTATAATTAAGTATCCCATCATCAAGGTATGTAGATAAATTCAAAACCCACTAGGAGGTACGTATACAAATTTATACGGGATTATTCGTATTCAGTTTGTTTCGTACAGAAACAGATTATTTTAATTTATATTTTTTATTTTAGTATTTTTTCATATTTTTAAAATAAGATAGCACAATTTGGATAATTCAAAATACTTCGGATCTATTTTTTGTTACAATGCCGAGGTAGACAAATTGAAATGTCTGTCCGTCATCTACGCATCGGGCAACACTAAAAATCAGTTGAATTCGAACTGCGTACGGGACACGTTAACCACCGCCGTGTGTGCTTCCGTCCAATTATTTACCTAATTAGCAAAGTGCGTTACATGATAACAATTGTGTCTATGGAAAGTTGAACCAGTCCCCCTATGGATTAAGTGCTAGAAATAGCTGCCGAATATTGTGCCCGATTCGACTCCAGAAGCCCACGAGCTACCCGCGTCTATCTTCACAGAACCGATGGCTTAAGGACATTCTCGGTAAGTCAACCCCTCGGCAATATTTGTATGGTACACAGTTTTAAATCTAGACCTCTCATTCTAAAAAGCAAATATTAACACCCGATCTGGATTTGCCAAGCAATAACGAAACAAACAATTGAAAATTAAGCACCTTTAGGTAATGATGATTGATTTTTGTTTTAACGTTTATTTCTAACTATTAGGAATTCTGTTATAGTAACAATCCATAACCTAAACCATTGTTTTATTAAAAATACTGTCCGCTATTGTCTATATCCACAATCAGCGAGAGAATTCTATATGAGAGGGCAGCGAACAAACACACAATTCTTCTTATGATAAGAGACAACTATGGCAAGGCCCATTGTGCAAGTTTCTTGCCTACCTTACCCTCCGAACCGAAACAGGACAGAGTCATTACGGTGGCAGGACTAGGTGAGGCGGTGGATACCTAAGCGGACAAGTTGCTATTCTTGTTGGTATTGATAAATTAAGTGTATATTTTTTTGATGCCACTAAATTTTACCCAATGAGTTTGGATGGGTAATGCTGTCGCAACTTTACTTAAGACCATGACATAACTACAAAAGAAAAATATTCTTAGAACTTATTTGCAAGAAATCTCATTACTGCTGATATTCGCTGGCTGAATACTTGAGCTGTATTCTTTACCTTCATTTTTGGAATTTATTGCGTATCAATATGATATTCTGTCAATTTATTTAATTTTTTCCATGGTCTTAATTGGTCTAAGAGAATTCTTAAATTTTCCCACTTGGCGTGATTCTCCTTCTTGTTTTCTATGTATTTTATATTTTTAATCATAAAATTATTTCTTATCCCTATTAGCAAATGGGGTGTATCAAACAAGGGAAATATTTTTTGGATTTTTATTTCAAAAGCGTTTGAATGATGCTCTTCACCCTGTCGTAAATACTTAAGCTTCGTTTCTTGCTGTAGCATTTTAATTGAACTAACATTTGTTGTGGCTTGTTAACAAATATGTTGTGGCTAATATAATTAGTAATACCAGCATCTCATAGCTGGTCTATAATTTAAATCAACATATTTATTAAATCATTTTTGTTATTGTGATTTAACAAAGAGTTAATAAAAAAGGTTGTTTTTTTTATTTTATACCTTTTATCATCATGAACAAGGCGTGATCTGCAAGGTTTTTAGTTTTCGTATCGCTAACCAAAAAATCAAAACCTGTAATTCGTTTTCTGTCGAAGTATACTCCTGGCGATAAAGATACTTCATCGAACAACGAAGTGATTGCCTATTCTCTATTGGATCATTTTTTACATTTTTATAAATGTTTTATAATATTTTCTATTCCAGGTTTTATTTTTATTGCGCTAAGGAGCCTTTGAATTGTTCGTTTTGAGGGGAGTCCTATAAATTTTCCTAAGAAATTGTAACCTTTCTGGCTTTGTTTCATTATTAAGACCGCCATAATCTTTTCGTCGAAAGTAAATTTTCGTCCTCTTGCTTTTTGTTCGCATTTTAACTGCATTTCCATTAAATATTTCATTGTGTTCGGCATATTTTCAATTATTTGTAAAAACTGTTTATTTGCCGCTAATTGTTTCGCAGCTTGATTTTTTTTTTGTTTGTGTTTTATATTTTGAATTTAGCTTTTTAACTCGTTGCCGAAGTTTTTAATCAATTTGTATTGATTTTGCTTAGGATGAGATAAAATCAAAACATTACATTTAGATTTATATACTATATATTCTTTCAGTTACTTAAAAAAACAACTTATAAAGCAGATATTTTGCTAGGTTAGCTATAAATCTACAGTTAGTAATAAATCAAATCGTAATGGTGGCTGACTGACTAACTATAGTGTTAAAGCTGATGCAGGTCATGTGAATTTAGCGTGGTCGCAGCGAAGACTCCAAAAAAATCAATTTATTTTAAATTATTTAATAAAAAGTAAAATTACAATATTATAATTGCTAAACCTAATCTACACTAAAGGTCACAATTGTTCGATGGTGGAAACAAGAGTGAGTTCCTAAACTAACTACTTTATTCAAGAAGCCGCGGTAGTGAAGCGGGCCGATGCACATTGCGCCGAGTCAGGTCCCGTGTCTCGTGCCCGCTGTTGCAATATGCGCTCTCAGCAATATCCATATGTTAGGATGGCGTAACACCTCCCCCCGTAGAACAGCGCATATCGATAACTTTGGTTGTAAATTGCGCTGGAAGTTGGTTGGGGTTGATTCTTTTATTTTCAGGGATAACTTCATATATACCAGTTTCTGGGATTTCAGGTATCTTACTAGTATTCTGTTGGCGGGATCTTCTATATGCTATTACTCCAAGAAGTATAACTGTGCTTGATATTATAGAATATACTAGGATAGTGGTGTGGTAGATACTTTCTTCATTATGTTTTGAAGTTATGATGTCTTGATTTGATAGTTTCTGATTAGCGGCTTCAAGATGTTCTAAGTTGAAGGTTTTTAATTTCAAGGATGTTTCTTCGCAAATATACCATCCTACTTGTCTTCGAGCATTCAGCTACTATCTTATTATGTGAGTAATATGATCCGATTTTTATGATATCGTAATACTCCCTAGTTTCTAATTCTATAATTTTATCACTACCATATAATGACTTTAACTTATTTATCATGTATTTTAAGGAACTTAACCCGGCGTCATTGTGGTAGAAAACAAATACGCGAACGTTGAGGTGGGTCAACATTACCCATATATTTAACTTTATTAAGTGTTATTATTATTTCTGTTATTACTTTAGTCTTAAGGTATTTAAGTTACGTTAATAAAACATAATAATAATAATTAGGTAATGTTTTATTAGGTTTAATCAACTCTTACATGAACTCTTAATGATAGGAACAAAACAGAGATCTCTTGAATTTCAATGACATTACTACACTAATATCCAGTCTTTTCGGTTACAAATGGCGTTTTTATAAACTTAACTTTAATATCTTATGAACAAAAGTTAACAAAACTAATTAGAATCTTCATTGTAAATGCAATCACTACAGAAAGATACTATATGTTCAGGACAAATAAATTTATGGCAAGCTTGACATGTGTGCTTTGTTTTGCGATCTTTTTTTGCAGGACACACTTGACATCTTTTACGGGAATTGGGTATCTTTGCAGGTGGCTCCTCTGATGATTCACCAACAAATTCCCTGATTCTTTTGCGCATTTCCCGAGGCAAGCGATTCACATTCTGGCGGATTTTCAAATGCTCACTGACTAGAGCAAGGCCTAAGTTTTTTAAAAAAAACCGTCGCTTCTCGTTTGGTGTGTTATTATTTATGCGATGTATTATAAGCCCATTAATCCCAGACATATTTAACATGGCATAAAAAATTGAAAGTGGCCACCTTTTGGAGTTACGACACACATCATATGTGGCGCTTAGTTCGTCAGCGACATCAACCCCACATTTTGTTTTATTGTAATAGGTGTTGATTTCGGGCTTTCGCTTTTCACCACTTGCTTCGTCAATTTTACTGTCATGGTGAAGACTTGACATTAGCAATACCACCTTATTTTTTTTCGGTACATGAGATACGAGAGTGATATCTTTTTGGAAACCAAATCGAGATGAAAACACGTCAATGCCACGAGTTTTTGTAAATGCAGGAGGGATTTGTTTTTTGTTTTTACGCAGAGTACCCACTTATGTTCTTTCAGCAAATGCTGGACCAGATCATAACTGGTGAACCAGTTATCAAACGTAAGATTACGGTTTGATTTTGAAATTGGACCCACAATGCGATTCACAACATCAAATGGTTTATTACTAGCAGCAAACGGACCCGCAGGCTGTTTTCCGGGATATATTTCGAGATTCAAAATATAAAAATTCGTAGAATCTACTAATGCAATAATTTTAATGCCATATTTGGCAGGCTTCGATGGAATGTATTGTCGAAATTTGCACCAGCTTCGAAAGGCTACAAGCATTTCATCAATAGTTAGGCACTCACCCGGCAAATAAGTTGTCTTACAATTTTCAACGAAAGCTTCAAAAAGTTCTCTGATGGGTGCTAGGTTATCTAACTGCTTCCTTTGCTCGCGGGTAGTGTCATCATCAAAGCACAGACAGCTCTGTATGAAGTGAAAACGTTGTTGAGACATCACTAGCCGAAATACTTCAACACCCGTGCCATCTGAAGCCCACAAGTCACTGAGATTCTGTCTTCCCGAGCGGTTAAGGCCAGCAATATATAAAAGACCAAGAAATGCTCTAAATTCCTCCATACTGCATTCTTTCATATAAGTATGTTTTGACAAATCTTCACAGGCTTCAATTTTACGTTTGATACGTACATTAGTGTATCTCAAAATGTTCTGTAACATCTCATTGCTGAAAAACAGGCCCCAGCATTCCAACTCGGAAGTAGCAAACTTTGCTCCTTGTGTTACACCTGGCAATTAAGTAATTATGTTTTCTGCCCTCGTTCGCACATTTTGTCGAAAAGGTGTCTTGAGCCATACAGTGCCATCTTTGCCAAGATATCGTGACTGCGATACTGGGTAGTCTTGTTGCGTCGACGGGTCACGGTTTGGTCTAGCTTGTATTTCTTTTCTTCTTCCGGAGAGCGGGATATTGTCATCACTACTATCCGAACTATGGTCCGAACATTCTTGCTCTGTATCACTTGGTTCACTGCGAACACTAACATGATCCTCTTCCTCCGCTTCATCGTCATTATCAGGTAAGTCGTCCTCCGTATCAGACTCCTCTAAAACTGCTATAATACGTTGATTTTCTCTCTCCTCTCGGTTCATTGTATTTTATAATAAGTACCTATTGATATAATATAATATTGAATATAAAACATTTTTATTAAATATAACAATAATTATTATGGTTTTGGTTCAAACAAACACGAGCTGTCCTTTATGGCTACTAATTATTTAAATGAATGGACAATATATTTTAATTTGTTCACCCATTTGTTGGTCTAATGTTTTGGTCAACAATGCAATCATGTGGATGTAAAGTAGTCATATGTGCACAAGACATTAAGATGATTTAGGTAGTAGTCCTACCCATCCAAAAGTAGACAAAAAAGGGCTAAAATTATTGATGATGTACCAGTATAGTTAACCAGATACCATACTTTAATTTAAAACTAGCAGTTTCACGCAGCTTCACCTGCTTAACTTGGCTTTTACTGCACCTTTTTTGATGAAACAAAACCTATGTCACAGAGGGATAATGTAGCATTCTAAGAGTGAAAGAATTTATGATATAGGTCCAGTAGTTTCAAAGCCTATTCATTTCAAATATTCTTTATAATATTAGTATAGATAACAAACCATTATGTAATTAGTAAGTGTGGTCAAAAGTTGGCCTTAAAAACTTCTAGTAATGTTAGGTATGTGTGTTGAGAAAGTTATGCAAATGTCTGTATAAAGTGTGTTCTCTAATCAAAAATTGGCCTTAAAAACTTCTAGTAGTGTTATCAAGTATGGGTGTTGAGAAAGTTATGTAAATATATGTATAAAGTGTATTCTCTAATCAAAAGTTAGCCTTCAAAAGTTCTAGTAGTGTTATAAAGTATGGGTGTTGAGAAAGTTCTATTTGGAAGTTGTAATAATATATTTATATATAATATTATCACATTAATAAGTTTTTACCTAAAAGCCAAACTGTTTGACTATGTTGGTGCAAGGACTGCATGTAGAGATTTAGCTCGCTATTCTCCCAAACAAAAGAATCATAATTGGCTCCTCCAAAACATAAATTTACATTTGTGATTTTGTAATCACTGTCACATACCTAAAAATGAAAGGATAATCAATACATAATATATTTTTATTTTTTAAAGCAATATACAACAAACAAGTAAGTGGTTCCCCTGATAGTAAAAGACAGCCACAGCCTATAGACAACATAAATGTTGTAGGTGCATGTTAATACAGTGTGGCCTCAAGTCTACCGGCTAGCCTATCCTCCGAACCGAAACATGACAGTCATAGTGGCATCAGGCATAAATGAGATGGTGGATCCCTCCCCTGACAAGTTGCTGCACAGCACTCTATCACTAGTGGTTTTGTTGGTAAAGAACCAACACAGGAAATACCAAATTAATTCAGTTAAAATACAGGCATTTGTACATTTAGAGAATAATATTATTTTCTGCAGACAACACATCCAACAACTCCCGGCATGCCAAATTTTGTAAAATATCTAAAACATACATGTACAATTTAATATAACAGAAATCAGAAACCTTATTTGCCTTTTGTTATCGCTTACTATTGACTAATTCGCTGTGTAGCTGATTGTGTTGATGGAAAAACAATGTATTTTACTAGAACATGTGGGTGTGTAAAAGCTTAAGTCACTTCTTGTATATAGACACTGCACATGTTTTGCGAGCAATAGTAGCTACACCGACAGGTCTTTGGTATAAACTCGAAGCGTAAAAAAATAGAGCAGTGAGTACCTAAGAAAATGTTAGATATAGTAAATTACTAGAACCGTACTTACTATACATTCATTTAAGTCACTAAAAATAAATAAAGTTGCTGATATTTATAACTTACCTTTTCTTTAACACTTGTCGAGAAGATTTTAAAGAAGTCAACCGGCGCAACTCTTGACAGAGAAAATGAAAAGCTTCTTTAGACAAACGATATCATTTTCGAAACTACGTCTCGGACAGACCCTCTAAAAGGTCGAAGGAGACTCGGATGCTTTTTCTTAGAGCCCGGAGGGTAAAACTTTACAATATGACCCGTAGAATTCGTAGGTTTTTTTTGGAGGGGGGAGGGGGGGAGTTTCACCCTTAAAAGGGGGGGGTGGAGGAAACCCCCCCTTTTTGAGATATAAAATAAATGAGTTTGTTTAAAAAAGTAAGGAAAATAAACTTAATTACAGATAATAGTTTATTAAATAACAAAAACTTAACAATAAAAAAAACTTAACAATAACAAATTTAACTAGACCCTATACACATATTTTACTGCCTTTAACAGTTCTTCGAAGGGATCTTTATGATGGATTCTTATTTTGAGTTTGTTTATCATATATTACAAAGCACAATATAACATAAGATAACATACATGAAACAAAAAAAGGTAAGGAAAATAAAACGACAACACTTACAGATAATAGTTTATTAAATAACAAAAACTTAACAATAACAAAAACTTAACAACAACAAACTTAACTAGACCCTATACACATATTTTACTGCCTTTAAGAGTTCTTCGAAGGGATCTTTATGATGGATTCTTATTTTCCTTCGCCACGAATACTCTATCAGCCAATCGGCGAAGTCACTTTTATTATGTTGTCTCCTGAATTCTTTTTTGATGCCACGCCACTGGGATTCAATGCGCTGTGTGTACGTCCCGTCTGGTGCCACAAATTTATTGGTAGGGCCACTGTGGTTTACACGTCTGTGTATGTACCCGTGGTCAGGAAGGCTCAAATACGCCCGCCAATAATTAGTATGCATGATTGAGCCTTCCTGCACATGTTTTTTTATTAGTGGCACCAGTATCTCAGCAGATCGGTCATTATCGGGACACACTTCCAATCGCAGATCATCATTTCCGTCTTCAATCATTCCTATAACCCAGTGGCCTTCTATCTGCCTCCCTCTATTATACTTCCTTTTTCCGAATTTCGATTCATCATTTTGAACGATTTTATTTGGACCACCAATTTTTAAAAGTTGGTCCTGGTGCTCCAGCTCATAGACGACCACCGTCTCTCGGCAGAAACTGTACCAATCCGCGATGGTTCTGTCCGAGAGAATGGGTTCGTTAGGCAAGGCAGTTTCCCTGCGTGCGTCAAAATATGTTAGGTTCTGGCTGAAGGCGTACATGAGCTGGAACACCATTGTTATTGAAAGTTTAACATTTTCGAACCATGTCCCTGAACTTCTGCTAATACTGGCATTGCGGCATGGAGTTTTCCTGCATCGGAATGCTCCCAGTTGGCCCGCTGTCCGTCTCAACGTCATGGGCCGTCTGTGGCGGGAACAGGTTCTAGATGTGGGAACCAATCCCCTTTCTTCGGCAAAAGCCACACATTGTTCTTCACTGCCCAACTCGGTGAGAACTTTACGCCAGTTCCACATAGAACTGAAACAATAATAAAAATTAGTTAGCATCTATTTATTGTAGGAAGGCTCTCCGCTCTTATTAAAAAAAAATAACTTAACCTAACCAACTGTAGTCGTTTCTGGGTAGGAAGGCTCTCCGCTCTTATGAAAAAAAAATTAACTTAACCTAACCAACTGTAGTCGTTTCTGGGTAGGAAGGCTCTCCGCTCTTATGAATAAAAAAATAACTTAACCGACAGACTTACCTAATCTCCTCAGCATAATAATTAACTCTCCTTCCGGATGACCCAGTACTTGGACCAGCCACAGGAGCAAACGAAGGGCCAGGCAAAGCGCTAGATGCGTCGGGCGGAGCGCCAGATGCGCCAGGCGGAGCGCCAGATACACCGGGCCGAGCGCCAGATGCGCCGGGCGGAAGATCGCACGGAGCGCCAGAAGCGTCAGACGACGCAACGGGCGGAGTACCAAATGGTACGCCGGGCGAAACTGCGAGCACAAGTGGCTCTCTTAAGTCCAACACTTGCACTCGCGATGGGATAGCCACAAGCGGCTCACTTGAGTCTAACACTTGGGCACTTGGAGAGACAAGTGGCTCTCTTGAGTCCAACACTTGCACATCTTCGTAGGGCGATGAATCCGAAGCCTGGGACTTAGGGGACGCCATAGTAGTCACACGATTGATCACTAACAGGAGTACGTAAAACGATCTCGACTGCAGAGCGGCAAACGTTGACTGACGCGAAATTTTTGACAACTCAAAATGGTGTACCCCAGTGTTGTCAGCACCGTATATTTAAAAAATTACAAATGTCCCTTCAAAAAGTAACACTTTTACGGCAAAATTTTATATAAAAAGATCTACGTTAACGTAAAAGTATTCTATACATATTTTTCAATCAATAAGTTACTCCAGCAAAAATACCAAACGATATGTAACATAAAAGTAATACATTTGTCGAGTAACACGTAAGTGTCATAAGTAACGCAATATGTTACAAACGTAACATACTGGCAACCCTCGAGTGCCCTCTCGGGAGGCGTTTCGTTTCATTGATATCAACAATGAAAACATACGAAAAAAATTGAATTCCAATAATGAATTTACAATATTTCATAAAATAATTCATTAATAATTATAATTACATGTAAAAAAAACTCAATATACAGAAAATAATTTAATGATAATTGACATTATTGTCACAAAAAGGCTGAATAGACTCAACAACTCGAAAGTTTTGGGCCGAACATACCGAAAAAAAAAATTCTTATTACAGTAGAGCGTCGATTATCCGAACTAATTGGGGGACGTGGGTGTTCGGAAAACCGGTATTTTCGGATAATCGAACTAATGTACATATATATTGATTCAGTCATAC
>NJDC01003202.1:24336-77737 GCA_002245475.1 Calephelis virginiensis
GTTTTTTTCGATTTTTTGCATTTTCTGAGAAGATTTACTATAGTAACATATATATTTTTTTTCACCATCGAAAAGTAGACATTTCAACGAACAGAAAACATACCAACTTTTTGAAAAAAGCTGATATTTTGACGGGTGAGTTTTCGATTGAAAATTAGGGTGTTTTTTCGATATTAATTCAAAATAAGGTGAAAAAATAAATATTTTTAATCAAATAAATTACGGCGTATTTGGGACATAAAAAGGTAAGATTTCACCAAATTTCGTTAAAAAAAATTGTAAAAAATAAAAAAACCAAAAACTTGGTTTTTTGAATTTTTCACATAAATTTTGAGGTTATGTGAAAAAAGTGTAAACACAAAAGTTTTAGATCTTTTTATTACCTACAACTTTGCCATTTGACTTTTTTCGATAGGACTTTTAGTTTTGCCGGAAATAGAGAAAAAACCGTTTTTTACCCTTAAAAACTCACCCCCATCCTTTCCCCGACCTCAGATCGCCCGTAAATTATTTTTCCCTTCATTTTTATAATATTCCTCTCCTTTTCTAATAGGTTTCATCCTACTACGATTTTATTTCACTTTTTATTATTTTTAAAGGCTTCTACCCTGGTCTAATTTTAAAGAACTAATTGTAAAATTGTAAAGGAACTTATTGTAAAATCCTATCGCTTCGTTACATACTTGGCTCACTTGAATATTATTAATTATAAATTGTAGAAACAATATAAAATTTAACTATTCAGGGGCAAAATAAATACATAGATTTAAAAAGAAACATTTAAACTGAGCACTTACTTCATTATTTTGTTGTGACATGTAAAATAGTAAATGATTTTTGGACACTTCTCTTTACTTACCTCCTTATTAATATTCAACCTGAATTGGAGAATAAAGTCTATGCAAATATAATTTTAAATCTAAAAAATATTTTTGACATTTCCAGCTAGTATTTCAGCATTAAAAATGTCGGTGTTTATTTTTCGCGGCGAAAACAACTAAACTCATTTAATCACCGTACTATTCGCCGCAACTGCCGCTCGACTCCGTGACTTGCTCCTTACTGATTCATACGTTTGTTTTGCTCGCCCGCCGCGCCGCCAGTCGCCTTCGCGATTCGCTCGATACATTTACAATACAAATAATTAGTGTGTCTTGTATTTGCTCGTTGAAGCCCAATCTCTCCATATGAAATTGCGTTAGGACACAGCTTTAAACAATACAATGAAATGACTTCTATGATGCCTTATGAACGATTTTAAATAATTTTAACCCTATTTTGCTAAATCATGTCACTTATTGGAAACTTAAACTTTACCATTACCATAGAAAGCCAAAAACTAAAAAAAAAAACATTTACATTGCGATTTATTTCTGTTTTATTCTGCTCCTTGAGAGTCCTTTGTCCTTCTTTGTCAAAAAAAAAACAAAGTCAACGTTATTTGCGATTTTTGGGATTTAGGTACTATTTATTTATGGAACTGTTTACTATTTATAAAAATGCCTAAATAAATAGACATCTTTTGTTACGAGTACCAAACATCTGGTTTACTTCGTCAATTTTAAATCAAAGTTCTTAATCAAAATTCAAAATTAATTCAGAATCAAAATCCAATAACTTAAGCTGTTTCCATTTGTATATTATTTTGATTCTATGGTTTATTCTTATAACGCTCTATTTCCAAAATAAATTACAATTGAATATGTGTTCAAGGTTTAAATGTTTTATAAATGTTGTCAATACTGTTCTCAATACTTCTAATAAATAAAAAAAAAAACACATTTCGCTGGTCGCTTCGCTGGTTGCCGTGGCGCGTGGCATGCGAAGAAGCATTGCTATACTTTTGTTTCAGTCGCTAGACGCTCCGTCGGTCGCACCGCGCGAATATTCGTTTTAGCGAGTTTCCCGTGGCCAGGTTGTTACAGCTCGCAACGCACGGCTTAATGCATATACTTCGTTCGTTATACATTGCGGGCTGAAAAACTGCTAAACATTTAACCACTTGTTTCCGACAAAAACTGTTAAAAGAATTTTGAAGTCTAATATGTATCTAAACTACCCCAGAAGTTTTCGTTACAGTGTCAAATACACCTTGTATAAGAATGGTTATATAACCTGCACTGTAACAATTAGCAGGTCATATAAAAATATTACGTTTATCATCGTTTTGGTATCGGCGGGATTTACCTGCTTTGGTGAAGATTTTGCGATTGCCCTTCTAGCCTCCTAGCAGAACAATAATAATTTAGATAATTGGATTTTTCCTGTTATCGGATTATCGGAAAACTGTAAATTACACTTTGTAACTCTTATCACCAACGCTAATTGATTTTTTAATTTTTTAATCCAAAATGAACAAGGTATTTTTTTCTCATTAAAAAAACACATTCTTCAATTATGAAATTTTTTTATTGTGTAATTCTAGGGCCCAACAGTCACAATCTTGTAGATGTAATGTGGGTAAGGTTTTTTAATATGTTTTTTATATGTAAGAACATACTTCCACTGTTTCATTTGTCATTTTTTATTTTATAAAAAACAAGCAGTCGATCTTTTGGCAATAAGAGATATCCGATTTCCGACACTTATTAAATTTTATATAATCCGACACAGAAAAGAACACCGCACCCCACTCTCCAAATGGAACATGACTATTTCGAGCACTCACGTTAGACATTGTGACACAAACCTGGACGAGCCGTTATATTACTCTTCTACCACGTGTCACTGTCTAACCATACAAGCGGCTATTGTGACCGGTTACTCCCACTAGTTCAGTTGACCAGTTCAGTTTGCTGAAGTAGTGGGATTTTTTTTCTCGTTGGTTCATTCGAAAATAAAACTAGCTTTTACACGCAGTTTCTTTCTATTAGTACAGACGTGCAGTTCATTTTGACTGAACTATTGAGATTTTTTTCTCCTTTGTTCAATTGATAATTGAAAATTAATAAAACTAGGTTTTGCACGCGGATTCTTTCTACTAGTTAGTAAAGTTGTCCAGTTCAGTTGACTAACTTGAAAATCAGTCAGTGTTTTTTCAGTACATTATAAAACCAGTTGTGGAATCTGTTATTTTTTATTAAGGAACTCCAATAGACACAATAAATTGTTAAACCCACACTAGTAGAGCTGTCATTTACTTTATTATACACGTAGTTTTCTAAAAATATTCAGACACTGATATCGCATTGAAAAAGTTGCATTTGAACTTTTTGAATGTAGTGGTCATTTTCAATTTGTGTTTTATCCCGTGCTTTCGCTGAGGAAACCTGAATAGATAGCACCGCAAAATTACATGCATCTTTTTTTAAAATTTCCATAAATTGCAAAAGGGTGGCTGGTCTTTTTTTATACATTCCGTTTAGAGCACGATGAAAACCTTCAGCACAATTTGTAGTTCTGTGCAGTGTGCCGAAAACATTCCAAGAATTCTAGCGTTCCATCCGAAATTGCATATATTCCATGAACTTATTCAAATCAGAGGTATCTTCGAAATCGCTTACTTCTGATGTAATGTAATCAAAACCCTCGTTAACGCAATCCCATGGCAGCAGTGGCAGAACATTACACAACCCGATTATTCTCTTTTTGCGTTTGCGTTTGCATGTCAACTTCAGCTTCTTAGCTTTTTTAAACAGCGAATTCGTAAAATGGTAATAGCAACCTTGGTGTTCTGCGTTTGGAAAAACTATTTCATACATTCGTATAACTTTTATAATTAATTTAATTCCCACCTAAATTAACCAGTTTCACTCAATATAAACACGAAATTCAATAACAATGAAAAAATTACGACCACCTTCATTCACTATGGCGCCAAAACTCCCATTTTCAAATTCAAAAACATTTCAAATTGACTATAGACATTTGACTTTGAAAATGACCGCAGATAATATGTTATTTTGCAAAAGTACAGCGTCAAAACACTGACACTAGAACTAAACCTTCAGTCCCCTGGCGTCAACCAATGAAATATCTATATCCCGTTGATAGATGGCGTTTATTAGTTGGCTTTTAAATTGAAGGTGGTCACTTTACCTGCTTGGGTACATGAAGTGACCCTTCGCCGTGCCTTCGCCTGCTGAAACATAAAAATTTAAATACGTAATTCTATCGAAAAATTAAAAAATGTTATTAATAAAATAGATCCTGATGCATCTGCTACGACCAAAATATAGATTGGGAATTTAGTAGGAGCTCTTGAATTGTATGTACATACAATACATACATACAATACAATACAATACATACTAAAGTAAGTCACAACATTTAATACCTAAAACAAATAATTTCATTACAAAATAGGTATGTTATTGAGTTTTTTAGCTTAACAGGTATTAGGTGTTAAGTAAATGAAACGGTTTTCTTAATGAAAACACTTTTTAAAAAGTTTAAAGATATAGGTATATAGTCTACTTCACATCACATAGTAATTTTTATATTTTATCACAGATGAATAACAGGTAAGTACAAGCAAAGAAACAAAAGCACACATTTTACGACTTGTTTACGTCTTCGGTTACATTTCACAAAGGCAGAGGCACAACCAGGGCACCCACTCACTACCAGCCGAAGATACTAATTCCCACAATGTGATAGGTGGCAAGCCTATAGCCAACCGGGCACATATCCTATTCCAAGCAACATTTTTTATTAAAAAATTGAAAAAACCCAATTTTCTTTTTGTTGCCCGACCCGGGATTCGAACCCGGGACCTCATGCAGTCAACTCCAACACTGAACCGCTAGACCACAGAGGCGACTATCACAAATTAACACACACACAACACAAATTAATTTTTATTTATCACAGATTAATAATAGGTATAAGAAAATGAAACAAGAGCGCTACATTTTCGACTTGTTTTCGTCTTTTTACGTGAGAAAACAACAAGGTGCCTAAAAATAAATAACAAAAGCGGCATCATCAGGTGATTTCTAAATTAACACCTGAGAACAAAGAACATTTAATGATTTAAACTAATACAAAATTATCTACTTTTTAAATGTGTTATCAGAGATTAATAATTAAGGTATGAACAAAAAGAAACTAGAGTGCTACGTTTCATGACTTGTCACTTGTTTACTTCTCCGGTTACTTTTAACAATTACATCTAAAATACAAATTGGCAAAGCGTGAGTACAAATTGAGATTATTGAGAAACACTTGAGATTAATCATACAGTGTGTAGTTAGTATTTTATCTATAATCTCAGATTAAATAATTGGTAAAAATTTAACTAGGTGGTAAAGTTCTGAGCAGTAGCTCGCTTTGATTGATAGGTATCTCCTACAATTTTACCTAATCCTGCTACCAAAGCGTCAGTAGGTACTCGCTGTTGTCGTGTCCCGTATTGCAGAGTAAAGTAAGCGGTGTTATGTAATACATGACCTAAGATCGAAGGCATAAAATAGCGACCCATTAGTAATAACGATAATGTCCAATTGTCCAGTTGTCAATCCTATAATTGTCTCTTACAATCGAGGGAGCTGTCTGTTCGTCCTTTGCAGAATAGACCTACCTGCCTTCCTGCCAGGCAGCTCGTAAAAGGCGAGCATAGGCTTACTGTCACTAACACCGCGATATTATCTGACTAGGTGGTAGAGTGTCGCAGCGACTCACACCGATTGGTACCACCGCCTTACCTATTCCTGCCGCCATAACGTCATGACGTGTTCCGGTTTAGAGGGTAAAGTAGCCGGTAAGCTCACTTTTGCTTGAAGCCTAACATCCCGGCATCATTACCACATTTGGTGTCTCTAGGCGGCGTGAATTTCTTGCCATCAGGAAATCCGTCTGCTTGTTTGCCTTCCAATATCTTAAAAAAAAATTAAAAAAATTGATAAACAAAATTTAACAAATTTTATCAAATGGAGGGCCAAAAGAAGCAAACAAAGATAGATTACAGTTTAATATTTGGTAGCAGCCCCTCCTGCGTCTATAATAGCGTCACAGCGTCTGCGCATCGAACTCACGAGATTTTGACAAAGATCTGTGCCTCGGATCGAATCCCAAACTTGATCGCAGTGGGCGATAAGTGCTTTTTTATTCCTATCACGTCTAAAATCCCACCTTTGAATCATTAAACCCCATAAATTCTCAATAGGATTTAGGTCCGGAGAACGAGAGGGCCATGGGACAGTTCTAATTTCGGGATGCTGTCTTAGCCAGTCTTGCACTACCCGCGCACGGTGAATTGGACAATTATCCTCAAAAAATAAAAAGATGGCATTTCATCCCGAAGTAACACCGTGCGCACTGTAGGCAACATCACCTCTTCCAGTATATCAGCATGCGATTGTCCTGTTGCCCTCCCGTCTATGTAGACCAATTCGCCTGGTCCACTTGCACTCATCCACCCTCACATATTGACAGTAATCCTCCCAGAACTGTCATTGGGATCTTTATTCCTCGGCTCATATCTTGTGTTGTTTACACGCCATAAATTCCGACGACCGTGTTCATTTGATTTAAAACATTTTTCGTCGGAAAATATGGCGTGTGAAAAGTCAAAATCTCGAAAGTCGCGAGCAAAACGCACTCGAATTTCTTTTTGCTGCTCAATTAAAATTAATTTTTTGGCGGGTGTTCTGTGATGCACGCCTCTTCGATGGAGTGCGTTTCTTGTTGTTTGCATGCTGCAATCGTGCTGATTTGCGAACGTTGACGTTTTTGTGAACGGGCTTTCTGCAAAAACATTAACCATTGTCGTCACATCCTCTTCGGTGAGGGCTCTAAGAGGACGAGCGCGAGGTCGGTCTGCAATTGATCCCTCGGCGGCATCTCGTTGAATCCAACGACGAACAGTCACCCGCTAAAAAAAACAGATTGAGGATCGTAGTTATATACAAAAAACATTGAATTACTATTCAATAATAATTCACTATTATATAATACTATATAATACTAATTCACTACCCTATGAATGTCGGTTTCAGTAGGTGTAGAATGACTTTTAAGACAATCGCAACGAAAATGAATATGATATTGGAAGGCAAACAAGCAGACGGATTTCCTGATGGTAAGAAATTCACGCCGCCTAGAGACACCAAAGGTTGAAATGGTGCGTTGCCAACCTTAGCCCGGAATGTTAGGCATTGCGCAAAAGTAAGTTTGCCAGCTACCTTATCCTTCGAACCTGAACACGTCAACGGCAAGCGCTGACATTATGGCGGCAGGAATAGGTAAGACGGTGATACCAATCCGGGCGAGTCGCTGCGAGACTAACACCTAGTCAAATGTCATGGTGTTAGTGGACGGTAAGCCTATGCTCGCCTTTTACGAGCAGCCTGGCACAGGAAGGCAGATGGTCTATTCTGCAAATTAGCCCAGACCGAAGGAGGTGAGCAGACGCACAATCAGGGCAAGACTAGCCAAAGACTCTTAAGTCCTACAATACAATAGGTGACAAACCTATCGTCAACCGGGCACATATCCAATCCTGGACATTATTTTTATTAGAAAAATACAAATTTTCTGATTTTTTCGAACCCGAGACCTCAAGACGTCAAGTCCGACGCCGGACCGCTAGACCACAGAGGCGATAAAAGCTTAAAAAAAGTAAATAAACAATAATTTCGCAAGCGTGTGTAACGTTATCTACCTAATTGATTCTGGTATATGTAGGAAGGTAGGCATCGTCAAACATGACATAACCTTTTCACTGTGAGATTTGAGACACTAAAATATATTTTGTTTGTGTGTCTGTTTATAGTTACGCGAAATAAGCATATACCTACCTACCTATTATAAAAAAGGCACATTCTCCATGAAATACCTATTACTTAACTAGCTAGGTAGGAAGGGATGTTAATTTAAGCAGAGATTAGTAATTAGGTATTCTAGTAACAATTACTGCTGCATATCTAGGTACTAGCCTGATATGATAAAATATTACCGACATGATGTAGTATGTTTATAACTTTATTCACATTAAATGTAATCGTAGACACTTAGTTTCAAAACAAAAGTAAGTAGGTATTTTTCCTTAGATTTTAATGGAATCGGCGAGCACTGACATGGCGACAGGAACAATAGTAATTCAAGCGTCATCGCAAAACCTTATCACATTCCTTCTACCTATCTACCTAGTCAAAGAATAAGTTACAGTACTAATGTAACTTAATTCGTTGGATAGGGAAAAATAAAGGCAAAAGGCATCACAATAAAAAATAAGAAGAAATTTAGTGTGGAGCGTGTGGTTAGATTAATTAAAATTAATAAAAATAATTTTAATAAAGTTCTACTTACCGAAACATTTAACTCTTGCGATATCTGTGAAATGTTCCGTCCTTCATGATGGAGAACCAGTATATGGTTCCGCTCGTCCCTCGTCAGATTTCGGTGCATAATGTAAACAATACCTAGATAGGTACCACACAAAAGAAAATACCAAAACGTAAGGCGCTCAAGAGTCCGGAAAACAAGATAGGGGTCAGCGTTGAAGCAAGATAAATCAGAGTCCGTGATGCGAAAAAAATGTATGTAAGAAAGCACAAATAACTGGGAACCGTTAACAATGGGTGAGACACAGATTGCAACTAAAAAAGCAATTGCAATTTCTTGTATTGTCTCCTGTTAAACATATGTCTCTAATTGGCTTACCGCTATTGAGGGCGGGGTTACAATTTTTAAGTTTGACAAACGATTTTATTTGAAAAGTGTATCAGCGCGAACTTTGCTGATAGTACATTAACTAAATGGAATTTGTTTTGTGCGTATTTAAATACCTTATTTTTTGTTGATTTATTACAGAAAAATAAAAAACAAGTATCGAGAATTTGATACCCCACATACTTTCCCTACATTAGCAGTGCAATTGGAAATTTTAAGAATTCAATTCAGTGAAAAAGAATAAATCGATATCATGGCAATAATTTGGATAAGAATTATTTTTGGTATGTTCAAAATTATTTTATTTTTATTTCAGTTAGTTTATAAAAAAAGAGTGTAAATATCTCTAGATATACATTTAAACTATATGTTTGTTTGTTTGTATGTATGTTGTGTATAAGGTTTTTTTTATTTGTTGTTACGCGGAATTAGCAAAATAAAGGCTTATTTTACATCTATTACATATTATTGTAAATAAAGTTATAAATGTAATAATCAGACTTAGAAATTCGGACATCACACATATGCCTGGTCCCGTCCGGAATTGCGTAAGCATATGTGCTTGGCAACCTCAAACATCGTGGTCGATTACCCCTTTCTGCCCTTAATGTGTACGTGCTGCTGCTATTTCGATAGCATGATAGCCGCTTAAGTTTTTTAAGCAAGAGGCATAACATTCCTGTTCTTAGTAAGTATCGCACTACTACCATCACTGGTTAAAAATGAAATTACTACTATTAAGTTATAGGTAATATAATTTACCTCATACGCTTTTGATTCTTCATCCATTTTTTTGATATTTCACATTTAAGCATCAAATTATTTACAGTTGTTTTGACATTACACATATTACCTTCTCAAGCTTTCTACTTGTGTTTGAATGCTGAACTCGAATGTGGCTTGCTTGACGTCAATCAATTAGTGCATCAGAATGTATTACGTAATTCTCATGGCATGAAATCATATAAAGAAAAAATACAGGAAATGTTCGACAAATTGACGAAAAATTTAAAAAATCAAAAAGATCGGCTTCTAAATAAATTTGAAGATTCTCAAAAAGTTATGCTCACTCATCAAAAGAAAATTGAGGATACTGACAAGAAAATGAAAGAAATAAAACAATCTTTATCTGTTCATCTAAACAAAATTGAAGAAGAAAAAAAATTGATATCAGGTCTGTTACAAAAGATAGCCCCTGGCTTTGAATCCTATTTTTCAAACTGGCCCAAATATGGCCTCTACTTTACCTCTGCAATAAAACTGTAAAAAAGCAAAGTTAAACTTCCTCATTCTGTTGTTACCCAAAAAATGCGATATTAAAATATATAATTAAAAAATACAAGTCGGCTCTCGATCCAATTTATAGAAACATATAAATGTATAATTCGTGGCATTTTTTACCCTAACTATTTGGGGTAAAAATGCCATTAAGGATTTAAAACCATAAGTTTTAAAAATACCCGAGGCCGGGCTTAACCTCTTTTCCCCAAATTTGATTAAACAGTTCTTTAACTAACTTGTATTGTGTTATCTTTTACAATATTATCTTGTGTATATTTATTGGCCCTTGTGTAATTTGTGCGGAACGCCAACACCTCACAATATATTATACATAGTAAGGTATTGGTCCTGGTCCCCTTTGTAAAATCTGCCTCTCTATAGCGGGAGCACAGTTCAAATAGGTCTTAACTGTAATACTTAATGTTACTGATTTAAATAAAATAAAGAAATTGTTCTATAAATTTATGTTTTATTTCATTGTATGTTTTAGTCGCTTAACTTTGTTTTTTTAACCTGTATGTAATTTACTTTAAAATTCTAAACAAATTAAAGGAGGATTATCCAATTTTTTTTCATTTAAATTTGTGAAGAAAACATCCCATGAAACCTACAAAAATACTGTGTAGACATGCATTTTTAAACTGAGGATGTTTATAAACGATTTCGCAAAAACTAGAATCTTAATAATTAGAACGAGATGTGTTTGCTGTTGGGTTTAGTTTTTGATACAATAGGGTGGCGTTTGTAATCAACGCACAAATCAAAACGTCCAGAGCAATCTTCTTGTACCATGCTGGAGATTGTCTTTTAGGGTCATAATAGCTTGAAAGCTGGTCCGATAGATCTTTGCCCTTCTTTTTATCATTGTAGAAAAGCACTGCTTTTGGCTTCGACATTGGACGGTACCCAGAAGACATTTGCAAGCTAGCGTCGTGGCATGTAGATATCATTGCAACTTCACGTTTGTTTCTTTATTTCATCACTGTGATATTATCTTTCTGGCGAGCAACTATTTCACCTCATCTGGGGTCCATTTTCTTTATTTTTTTTGCCCTTGGAAGGTCAACCCTATTTACTCGCAAAGTACCGTATAGTATAGGTCTGTCTTCCGTTGCAGTAAATATTTTGCTAGTCCGAAGTTGTTGTAGAAGTTGTCACACACAACAACCCGTCCAGCGTCTAAAAGACCTTCGCATAACTGAACTACGAAACTACCCGGCTTATCTCGACCAGTAATTTCAGAAAAGCGCCCTATGTAAATGACATAGTTCCAGACAAATCTCTCTTCTGTGCAAAGTTTATAAATCTTCAAGCCATACTTGTGGGCTTTTGATGGGTTGTATTGCCGACAAGATATCCTTTCTCTAAACGGCATCATCGATTCATCAATAACAACACATTCACCAGGTGTATTTAAACTCCTCCAGTTGTTTATGACAAGGTCCAAAAGTGGCTTTATTTTGTACAGACGTTCCTGCGAATCTCTGGGAGCTTGATTATCAACAAAGTGCTAGCAACGCAATATAGATGTAAAGCGATTATATGACATAATATGTCATATAATCGCTTTACATATATTTACATCTATATTGCGTTAAATATTATTTACATTGTGAAATATTGGATGGTAGTAAATTTCGTCTCGTTTCCAATGCGATTCCAATGAAACTGTACAATACCCATCAACATGCACAAGCCGATAAATTTCAACATTTCTTCCTGAGTATCGTTTGTCCACCGACTCATGCGGCTATGTATTAGTATATTGGTATTCTGTTCTATTTGGATTGCATATAAGTTTGTTTGAGTGACCATGAGATCTAATACCTCATCGGTCAATATTTGTCGATAAATAGATACATAGTTCTCCTTGGATGTGAAGAGTTGGGCTTGCGTTATAAGGAGAACGTGACAATAGTAGTATTTCCTATGACCAACCTTTTTCTCATCGATACTATTTATATCCTGTGGAGAAAGTCGCATAACCTCACCAGCTGTCCACCTTCTGGCTGTTTGTGGCTGCGATACTCTGCTCGTTCTTGGTGGAGGCGGATTTGTAACGATATTGGGCGAAACTTCAAGTGAGACATCGTAGTCACCATAAAAAGCCTCGGTGACAATATTTGTACGAGAAATTGAATTTGATGGAATTGAATTTGATGAAACGGAAGTGGCCAATGTTGTATTACGAGAGGAGCTGCTCGAGCTAAGCACAAATGAGGAGCTGAAGATGAAATTTAGGAAAGTCTGCAAAACGTTTTGGCTGTAATCAGAAATACCTGAAAAACATCCTGGACTGTAGGAAATCGCAACGAAATTTTTAATAGCTTTCCCTCGTCATACATTGTCGAAAGGAATTTTAGTGCCGTTACAAACCTCCTAACAATAACAGGAGCAAATTATCCTCTGGTATGCCAAGACTTTAACGCTGCAGTATAACTGGATTGCTCGGATCCGCGTTCCGGCATGCAAAGAATTAAACATCATAGAGCGGAATGATTTGCGATTATTGCTCACAAAAATAAAGCCAAACATTGATCGTTTGCTGACACTTCGTCAAATACATCTTTCCCATTAATTAAAATTATGACCTGAACCTTTATTACCTTATTTTTTTTTTCTTGTAATTCTATTCTTTTAATAAATAAAGTGTTACAAAATGTACTATTTTTCGTTTTTATTTTATCTATCGGAATATAGGGACAGAATTCCGAAGCGACACCATTTTTATTTTTTGGCGACTTTAAGAATGTGGTAGAAATGTAGCAGCAGGTTGTCCACCGAAACCAGTAAAATTTTAAAAGTGGTCTACGAAAAAAATAAGTTTGGGAACTGCTGCCCTAAAGTTATATTTCGGTGCTATTTCTTGTACAAGACGGCGTAAGGGACTGGGACCCTCCACAAAACTGAACGCTTAATTTTGAAGCGCTATCATTTCTTCAATAAGTTTATCAATCTTTTTCGAATTTATAAGGTTAGGGTCATACTTCTTTTATTTTACTTTACATGTCGTTACTTGTTTTACTTTGCATCCGGGATAACTCCGCATTGAGTTGATACGAGTGCGGATATCTGAAATAATTCGAATAATCCGCAATTGCGGATGCGGATACGAATATTCACAACATCCCTGGTCCCGACTAAGGTTTTGTCCAGAAGAAGCGAATTCACCGCGATATGCGAGATACTAGGCGCCAATACCTCGCATCCACAAGCAATTCAAAATACGCCCGTAAATCTCATAGTGCCCGTAAAGGCACTACGTTAGACTCTTGACTCTCGCGTCATTCGCGCTCTCTAGGAAGCCTTGTTGCTTCCAGTTGACGCGCGAAATCCAGATCGAGTTGACGTATTAGAGTAAACAGAGAAAAAATATTAAAAATACCATGGAAATCACGATTACCAAGGTTACGAAATAATATGAAACTCTATAATGTCCACGGCATTTTTTCTCATACTCAAATTGATTTTAATTGGATATATTGGATTGGATAGATTCTGAAGCTTACAACGGTATCAAAAGTCTACATTTTCCATGGTTTTTAATAAATCATTTAAGCCTCGACTTGATGCATCATTTGAGGTTTCGGGATTCTTGAAATCGTACATGTTTTTACATTATACAACTTTAAGATTTTTGAAGATGGGTTAATGTAACGAATGATCCACCATCTCGTTTAAAAAAGAATGTTGTCGTCATTAAGTTTTAAAGTATTTCTAGCCACAATCGGTTTCGTAATTTTGTATTTTTTTATTATATTATACATCGAGGAAGCATATTCTACACTAGCATTTAAAAATTGTTGTCATTGATGCGAGTGCAAATTTAGAAATATTTTTAAAACGCTTTTTCTCTCCAGCGTCACAATCGTCAAATACTACGAAGTAAGAATGCAATTGTGGAGGTGATATTTGTCCACTGTTGATGACTTCACTGATTCTGTTCTAAGTGTATGTCATTTTTGTTTCCATATATACATATATGAATCCTCTAAAAATTTGATGACAGTTTAGAAACGTTGGGCTTAATTTGATAGGTAGTAAATCAAACATTTTTATCGTTCAACATTATCGGATTGTAAAAGAAAATTTATTTAATAACATTTTTTAATTCGTTATTAGCAAGTTATCTCTTATAACTAAAACAAAATTAGTAAAATTAAGAAATACATGTTTAGGCACTATTCTCATACCATCAGTATTCTCGAGACACGAAACCAGTCATAATTCCTGCAACACCTTACTTATAACGTATATATTTAGGCGCAATGAAAAAAAACTTACGTTTATTCCATGTATTAGTAAACAAAAGGTACTTTACTCCCGTGTGTCCAGAGCAGCAGGCAGAGAGAATTGTAGAGAGTCTGTAAAAATAATAAAAAAATAAAAATTTCAAGGTTAAATGGAAACTAGAGTACCGGCAGAAATAGGTAATAGTCAAATTAAATCATCAAAACATACCAAGCTAGAAGAAGCTTTCTTTCAGAATTTTGAAAAAAAAAACTGAATACTTGGGCGCTACTGTAACGTAGCGGGGGTGGCTTAGCTACCTCCCACAACTATGTTAACAGAAAATAAACAAACCAACAGACAGATAGGGAATAGAATCCTGTTGGTATCAAAAAAAATTAACCCTAGAAAGATAGCCTGCGTAAAAATGACGCATGCTCTTAGCTCTCTCTTTCTTAATAGTGGGAATCCATAGATGTGCGTTTAGGAGTTAGGACATCTCATTCGTCGCTGGGAGCTTCCATAAGGCGCACGTGTCAGTAAGGTAAGTGTAACCGATTTTGAAATATAACGACCGCGTGCGTTAAAATTACGCATGATTATCTTTCACGTGACTTTTATGATTTTGACTGGCATAGTATTTTTTATTTTTTAATGATCTTATAACTGTATATCATTACTTACATTAACCATTTCTTTTATAGATATTGATGCAACAATGGGAAGTAGTAACTCTGACGAAGACCGTATCCTGGCCAGTCTCATGCAAAGTGACGACGAGCTTTCCTGTGAGGATACCGACAGTGAAGTAGGTGACCATGAGAGTGAAGATGCCATGCAGAGCGACACAAGAAGCTTTTATAGATGACTTAGAAGAGGAACAGCCGGCGTCAAGTGAAAATATAATCCAAGATGAGTCAAGCACCACTGAACAACCAATCTCCACATCAGTCTCTCGAAGGATCGTAACCTTGCGACAGTGGACTATCAGAGGTAAGAACAGACACTGTTGGTCGACGCCAAAGGCAACGAGGCTCAGCTCTCAGCTCAGAGTCTCAGCAGTAAACATTGTTCGAGCTCAAAGAGGTCCAAGCCGCATGTGCCGTAACGTATACGACCCCGTTTTGTGTGCTTCAGTCTCTTTTTTACTGATGAGATGATTTTAGAAATTGTACGATGGACTAACAACGAGATATCATTGAAAAGACGGGATTCTATGACAGGTGCTACATTTCGTGATACAGATGGCGATGAAATTCGCGCTTTATTTGGTATTCTGGTAATGACAGCGGTGCGAAAAGATAATCATATGTCCACAGACGAGCTATTTGATTGATCTTCATCAATGGTGTGGGTATCTCTGATGAGTCGAGAACGTTTTAATTTCTTGATACGGTGTCTCAGAATGGATGACAAAACCATAAGGCCTGCACTTAGAGAGAATGATGTTTTTGCTCCTGTTAGAAAAATATGGGATCTCTTTATCTACTAATAAATAATAAATATAAATAAATATCCCTGGACAACTTACACTAATTGAATCTAACCCCAAAGTAAGCAAATTATTAGCTTGTGTTATGGGTGTTAGTCAACGATACTAATACATAGAAATACTTAAATAGATACCTGAATAAATTTAATAAACTCCCAGACCCGGAAATGCAGACATCTAAATGTTCATCACACAAATGCTTGCCCCCGTCGGGAATCGAACCCGAGCCTCGCGGTAAGTCGATGTAGTTAGGCGAATACGCTAGCCACTCGACCAACGAGGCGGTCAAATGCACACATAATTATACTCCAGGGGTTCATTTGACCATTGATGAACAACTGCTTGGCTTTAGAGGGCGGTGTCCATTTAGGATGTATATTTCCAACAAGCGAAGTAAGTATGGTATAAAAATTCTTATGATGTTTGACAGTGGTACTAAGTACATGATAAATGGAATGCCTTATTTGGGAAAAGAGGAACTCAGACCAACGGGGTGCCTTTCGGAGAATTCTACGTAAAGAAATGATCAAAACCTGTACACGGTAGTTGTCGTAAAATTACGTGTCACAATTGGTTCACCTCAATCCCTTTGCCAAAAAGCTTACTACAAGAACCTTATAAGTTAACCATAGTGGGAACAGTACGATCGAACAAACGTGAGATACCGGAAGAACTAAAAAACAATCGCTCCAGGCCAGTGGGGACTTCAATGTTTTGTTTCGATGGACCCCTTAATCTCGTCTCATATAAACCGAAGCCGGCAAAAATGGTTTACTTATTATCGTCTTGTGATGAGGATGCTACCATCAATGAAGCGACTAGTAAACCAGAAATGATTATATATTATAATCAGACAAAAGGCGGTGTAGGCACACTCGACCAAATGTGTTCTCTGATGTCCTGTAGTAGGAAAACAAATAGATGGCCTATGGCTGAATTGTCATTGCCTGTTTAAACTCATATATCATTTATAGCCACAATGTTAACAACAAAGGAGAAAAGCCTCTAAGTCGTAAAAATTTCATGAAGAATCTTAGCTTGGGTCTGTCTTCTCCGTTTATGCTAAGGCGGTTAGAATATCCTACTTTGAAAAGATATTTGCTACATAACATCTCTAATATGTTGCCAAATAAAGTAACTGGCACACCATAAGACAATACTGAAGAGCCTGCGTCCCATTTTCCATAAGATCGAATTCGTCAATACCTGATAACTTTTTTATTCAATGCCATACCTGTGACATCTTGTTCAACTGCAACTGCCAATCATTAACAATTATTGACAGTATCCAATACCTAGGCATTATAATCGATAAGAACTTAAATTGGAAAGAACACACTAGCAACTTAAAAAACAGAGTTCGTAAATTGATTCCAGTTTTCAAAAAAGTTAGACACTTGGGTTGTGCTCACACCAATAAAATTGTTTATTATAGTCTTTGTCAATCTTTATAATCATACGGTATTGTAGCATGGGGGGGTGCACATAAATCTACACTTATCATACTAGAAAGAGCTCAAAGAATTATTTTAAAGGAAATTTTGTTTGAGCCTCTAAGACATCCGACTTCAGATTTGTACACTCAATTTGATATCCTTTCGATTATCCTTTTGATATATAACAACGGCTATATTAAAACAGCATATCATGAGACAAGACTGTCATTCAGATCGAAGATCATGGATAATTTATAAAGTTCCGTAATGCAAAAGTTTCTTTTCCCACCGTTTTTCTTTTTTTCTATGTCCATTACTGTATAATCGTATCAATAAGATATAAATATTAAGGACAAAACTAGAACCATATGTAAAAAGCTACTACATAACTACTTGGAGGATTGTGATTACAATAAGACTGAAGATTTATTAAAAATAATTAAATGAAACATCTAAGTATGTATACAAACACACTTCCTGTACGTACTATATAGGAAACTATTTATATAAAAATTGATATTAGGAAATTTAACATCGTATATTGTATTTTGATTAATATTTATCTTATTATGATCTCGCGAATATTCTTAGTATTATTATTTTTTGCATTTTTTATTTTTAATTTTTTAAGTTTAATATAATCCTGTCGAGAGTTAGAGAATAATAACTCGTCAGTGAAACGTCGAGATTTTATCAGAGACCTTGGAATAGAGTTGATTTCAGAACATTTACGAAACAGGAAGGAAAGTCTACATTTGCCCACAGAACTACGTAAAAAAATTCATGATCAAGTGGGTGGACCCTCACAAGAACCACCCCAAAAAGTAGCCAAGTCTATAAAGAGATGTGAAATATGTCCTACAAAAAAAGATCGCAAGACTAAATACATTTGTTACAAGTGTAGCCGTTATCTATGTATGGAACACGCCATTTTCGTCTGTAAAAACTGCACAAGATCTCAAGATAAATAAGTATGTTTTTATTAGTTATGTGATTCCTCAAAAGTATTATTATGTTGTTATGTTTAGTATATTAGAATCTAGAATTGGATCATGAATCTTAAAGAACCGAATTCAAGACTGACACGATGGCGACTGAAACTAAGCGAATATGACACGATAGTTTACAAAAAAGGAAAAAATAACACCAACGCCGACGCTTTGTCTAGGATTCAGATAAATAGTGAAGAAGTCGAGTCCCTTTTAAAAGAATGTGGAGTAGATGTATCAATTAGACCTGAACCACCTGGGTCCTCTACTGCCACCATTCATACGTCCGAGGAAGACTCCATACTTGAGATCCCGATCACTGACGAACCCCTTAACAAATTTCACTGACAGATTTGCCTTACAATAGTAGGAGACATTAAAACACGTACCACAGCAACAAAACCTTTTGACACACACACACGGACACATATACAGGTTTCAGAATCCACTTTGGAACAAGACGTAGTCAATGCCATTAAAGAATACGTCAATCCCAAGATAAAAACAGCCCTTAAAATCACCCCACCGTTAGGCATGTATTCAATTATACCCATCCTCCAGCGTAATTTTAAAAGCTCCTCCATGAACCTAGTATTAACAAAAGTCGAGCTAGAGGATGTCAAAGAATACTTAAGACAGCAGGAAATAATAAAACATTATCATGAGGGAAAGACTAATCATTGAGGAATTAACGAATGCTACTCATGACTGTCCCGCCGTTATTACTGGCCCAAAATGAAGGAGGAAATAATAAATTATATAAACGAATGTACTGTGTGTGGACAGACAAAATACGACAGAAATCGTATTAGACCCCAATTCAATATTGTGCCTCCAGCTACTAAACCATTTGAAATAGTCCATATGGATGTATTCACCGCGATGACCGAAAAATACCTGACATTCGTAGACTCCTTCTCGAAATACGGACAAGCCTATCATTTACGTGACGGTACCGCAATTAGTATTTTACAAGGACTGTTGACTTATTGTACACACCACGGCTTATCTCTGACCATAGTAACGGACGACGGAACCGAATTTACAAACCAATTATTTTCTGAATTTATAAGATTACACAAAATTAACCATCACAGGACCTTAGCAAATTCTCCTAACGACAACGGAATCGTTGAAAGATTTCATTTGACTTTACTTGAACACTTAAGAATACTAAGACTTAAACAAAAAGACAATCCAACCATCAATCAAATGCCCTACGCGTAGCTGGCTTATAACAGCTCCGTACACAGCTTCACTAAATGTAGACCTCACGATATTATACGTGGACACTTTGACCCTAGACATCAATCTGACCGAACACCTAATGCAACAGTATATAATTACACATATAGATCAGATGAAAACAGTATACGAACTAATTAATGAATTCTTGACGGAAAACCGAGCAAACCTAATGACCAATAGAAATAAGGATCGAGAACCTGAAGTCGAATACCAACCCGACCAACAAGTTTTTATAAAGAACCCCATAGCCAGCCGTCAAAAGTTAGCACCACGTTATACACAACACACTTGCCGACCTCCCTATTCATATATTTACGTCTAAAAAGAAAGGACCTATAGCTAAATCTCGACTCAAACGTGTACCTAAGACTTAGACATTGTTTCAGGTTTCGACTATTGCTACTCGTCCATCTGACGATGGTGTCTGAAATACGACTTGAACGTCTTGACAATGGACCTGGACTCTTACCGTTTAAACTTGGACCGACTAAACTTATAACACAATATCACTCCTTTATTCAATATATAGAGCTAACCGATTTAGACAGCCAACTTGACTCAATTTACAGCCTAATAAATTATTTTAAGATACAGCTTAATAATTACACCTTGCCCGTGTTCGAAATTCAAATAGATTATTTAAATAGTAAACTCAGTAAGATAACTTCACAATTAAAGAGTTTACAACCTAACCGCATCAAAAGAGGACTAATAGATGGACTTGGGTCCTTTATCAAAAGCATAACTGGAAACCTAGACCATTCCGATGCCGAAAATTATAATAACGTTATTAAGATATTCCATGTCGCACGATGCAAAGCGTTCTACTCTTTTACCACTCAGTCGACATCATTGCAGACGGTCTTAAATGACTTTGCTAAGTTTTTTCCCTCCAACCATCCCCCCAAAAAAAATTCCCCCAATGATCCCCCATAGCTATTAAACCTCTTTAATATTTGGGGGGATTCCCCCCAAACTGGTATCACTGTTTGTAACATGTGGGCGGGTGACAAACCTTGCATGGAGTTGCATATTCTTCATCTTCATAATCATCTTCTGATGATTCTCCACCAAATCTTCTGCTTGTTTAATTAAAAGTGGTAAACATTGAAAAAAATAATTATGCTCATTTCAATTGCTGTTGCAATAGAATATCGATTTTAGTATAATTTGATTACAATAAATCTAAAGCATAAAAAACAACGTCGTCAGACTATTTTTGCTATACTAATAATCACATTTTATCTATTTATGGTGGATACCATAGGATCAAATCAACTCACTATTATATCAATAATCACAATTCCTGTTTATTTACTAACCTGCAATCAACGATAAATGGATATTGATATAATGAAACTAAAACCGTTCAATATCATTAAGTTTGTATTTTGGCGTTTTAACGAGAGGTGCCACATATACAGGATTGACGAAATTTGGAAGTTCGTTATCATTTTGGGAATAGTTAAGAACTTTTGAAAATCCTAAATGTCTGTCGTGAAAACAAATATATTCACAGTCAAACCAGCTGACTTTTCTGTACACCAGATCAGGTCGATCTTGATTCCATAGCACTTGATGAACATTTAAAATGCCCTAGAACGTTTTCAAGTTTATGGGCAGTATGACCTCTTTGTCTATTACTAAAGTTTATGCAGCAGTCATAATTGTAATAGTTTCGACATTTTGCTTAACAATTTCAATAAACTGATCGAAAGTGCTAACGTCTTGACCAAAATTTACAAGATTGTCAGCAGGCCGTTTTAAGACTCCTCCAATCCCATCTGGGGCTCTTTTGTCATGTCCATCTTCACTATCATTCAAAGTTATTATCTTTTATTGTGGAAAAACTTTACAAATAACTGAAATTATGTAGAATATATATTTATTGCGGTACTGGGAACTGGGGGGTTCAGATTGGAAATGGGTGGTTTCTATAAAATTATTTATCTCTATAGCAAGTTTTATCACCGGCATTAGGTGTGCCCAGATGAATGCAGCGTCGTATCTTAGGCATTGGCTAACTGTGCAAGTACAGATCGTGCCAATCGCACTATGGTGGAAGTCCTAGGTGTACACACAAGACTGCAAACAAATCTCTTTACGATTTAATCCAAAATGAAGTCTATTTTCGGAAAAATCTTTATATATGAATGCTTCTGTAATTGTTAATTTTTTAATATTTTGTGGTGTCCGTATTGTACGTGTATACTGATTGCGTGTTTTAAGATTTGGGCAGTACGCAAATCAGTTTGTCCTTTACTTGTAACGGAGTCATTTTAATTGTGTTTTTTGAAGTAACATAATATTGTGTTTTCATGCCCTTCTTAGTTTTTACGGCATGTTTCGAGGGAACTCATTGACTAAGTAAAAGGGTTTGTTCATTTGAAAAGTCATTGTAATTTAAAACTTTATCTTTTTTGGCGAATGGATTAATTAAATGCGACTTGTTTGAAATCCTAGATGTAGGGAAAAGTCAAATTGGTATTGGTTGGTATTTTTGTTATAAGTCTTTGCTGTTTTGCAGATGTTTAAATATTCAACAGGAGCATGGATAGTTTAGTTTTTCAGCCGCTTCTCAATCATGGCATGCAATATGCATTCCACCTCCAATTGTGTGGCCAACCTCTAGGTATTTATTATTATATATTACATTTCTCTGTATGGAGCATATAAAGTTGTTGCTAAGATGTAATTTCAGGTTACAAGTACAATAGAGAGGTACGTTGTCGGCAATAGAGAAAAGGAAGTTTTGGTAATTCGTCCAAAAAACTGTCCATAAATTTATATTCTGAGGAACTGACACTATTGCAGGCGCAGGCCTTTGACCGATTGTTAGGATGAAAATCATTATTACCCGTTGTGGGTACTTGTGATGTCTTTTCTTCTTTCCAAGCTCAGCATTGATATGTTGTTAAAGCAAAAATGTTTATGAACAATGTCTTACACACACTTCTCATTTCATCGTTTTTCTTCAAATAATAAACCATTAAATTCTTTCTTTTTGAGATATTTTATTGAATCAGGCGTTACTTTGCGGAAATCCATTATAACAGATGTAAAATAAGCCTTTGTTTTGCTAATTCCGCGTAAGCAGTGTAACTGTTGTGGCAAATAATCCTCCAAACGACACAGAATGTGACAAGCCTAACTGACGTTCCCACCACCCACATCCGCGACCAGAACACGCATATAGGAAGAGCTCGGGAAACAATATAAATTGTCACGTTCTTTACTTGTGACAACCCTACCTAAAGTTCCCACCTCCCACCTCCGCGACCAGATCACAAATAGAGTCCGAACACGGGAAACAAAACCACTTGTCACCAACTTTGTCGAAGCACTCACCACAGAGAACACCAAATCGCACTCGACGTACGTTTCGCCTCTACACCGAGGCATCCTCAGGAATTCGACCGTACCGTACAAACGACGACACACGAGTCTCGTGTGTCGTCTCTATTTGTGATCTGGTCGCGGAGGTGGGAGGTGGAAACTTTAGGTAGGGTTGTCACATGTAAAGAACGTGACAATTTATATTGTTTCCCGAGCTCTTCCTATATTCGTGTTCGGGAACGTCAGTTAGGCTTATCACATTCTGTGTCGTTTGGAGGATTATTTGCCACAACAGTTATACTGCTTACGCGGAATTACCAAAATAAAGGCTTATTTTACATCTTTCTTTTTGACTTATTGTGGTATTTTTTGTCTCTTTTTTTCGATGTGATACATTTTATCAGGCAATTAATAATAAAAAAATTCTCTCCTGAATCAATAGCCCAAAGCCGTTTCAATAATCATTCTCGGTCATTTTCAGATATTAAGTGACTATTAAATACTCTATTTTTATTCTCTTGACATTTGCATGGTGGGTTCATAATTCATTTCCTTTTCTGATTTAAGCACATCTTGTTACTATTTTCTTCTACTTTTTTTTCACAATATTATATTCCCTTTTCTCTTAAGTCTGTTTTTAATATTCCAATCCCTTTTTATTTACTCGACAACGTTTTCTTCTTTTAACAAGTAGTTTATCGTCTTCGGATTCTGAACTTTCACTATATTCAACTAATTTGAAAACATTGTTGAGCGATGATGAAGTGATAGCTTCTTCTACGGGATACCTACTTGAGTACAAGCCAACACTATCCCTAATGAACGTAGGCTATATTTGTTAAACCAAAAAATGATATGAGTATATTTCAGTAATAGAATTTATATATAATAAAGAGGAAAAATTTGAGTGTTTGTTTATTTGTATTTAATATGCTTTGAAAGTACTATACCGATTCCAAAAAGATTTTTCCCATTAGAAGTGGCCATCATCCGGATCCGAGACTTGGCATGAAGATATGTATATATGTATGTACGTATGAACAATAAGACTCGGTAGGCGACGCTGCTATTGGTTAATTATCTACATTATCTCTACTAGTAATAAAGACCACAGATTTGATTGTTTGTTTGTTTATATTGAATGAGCTCCTATACTACTGGACTGATTTGACAAATTCTTTTACCATGGAAAGCCGACATTGTCTCTGATAAACATAGTCTTCTTTATTTCTTGGAACAACTAGGAATTTGTCCACCCAAGCGAAGCCGAGACGAGCTGCTAGCTATTAATAAATTTCAAAAAATCTAACAATGCAGCGCAAAACTGCCCAAAATTAATTTAGTGTAATTTAAAATGGTCTATTATAATAATAGATACATATTATACACACACATCCTTGATACATGGCGCTCTCTGCTTTTAAATGAATAGGTATAACAAATTAACGTTACAAGTACAACGTAAAAAGTAACTTTAGTATTATTATATTCGTTTTGAAAAAGCAAATTGATGTACCCATGTGGTTTTTGCAGTAATGTAACATTGCAGTAACAAGACGTCGATTTAACAAGTCTTCGCAGTTTAATCGTTCGTAGTAAAGTTTTTCGATGTAACGATACATCGTAGTAATAAAACATCGATCTAACAAGGCTTCGCAGTATGGAGATGTCGGTGAAAGGTTTTCGAAGAAATGAAATTCGATGTTACGGCTTTCGCACTCAAGTAGGTATCCCTTCTTCTACACCTTTTTCTTCTTCTACCCTACCCTTGTAGGGTCAAGTTGATATTCAACGTGCATGAAGCGGTTGGAATATCAATAACTAGTTAGAATGTTTATGTTGTCATTCAGCAAGGATGATGTGGTGGTGTCCATCAACTGTAGGATTTATGGCCACATCGGTTCTTTGAGTGATTGAGTCGTCCGGTGGGGGTATTTATTGATTCATAAACTCAAGTCGAACATTGTTTGGGACATTTATATTGTCATCAAGTAATAAGAAATTGTGAGCTTGAGACGCGTCATCTGTGTTTGTTGTAGCTTTGGAGAGTTGACATTATTTCCGGTGTTAACTCACAATGGTTTCTGTCTCATGTTCATTTTCATCATCATTTCTCATTTTCATTTGTTACCAGCAACAAAACGCACTCAAAATATGTCTATACTTTGTCTAATGTAGGGTGACACTTTTGATAAATGATATTTTCTTGTTGCAACGTACTAAGATTTTAAGATTTAGCTTGACATTGCAATAGCAACTTTATACCCTCTACATAGGTGTCATCTGTCGAAACATTTCGGTTCGGCATTCGGTTAGAGCATTCGTCGGCTTGAGACGAAAGGTTACAGGTTCAAATCCTGTCTGGGGCGAAATTTTTCTTTCTTTGAAATTTATAGAAAAATTTATCCCAAGCACAGGGCAAGTGCTAAAATAAAAATACGTTGCAAAAAAACGAAAGTTATGGCCATTCTAAAATGTGAATTTCATCTGTAATGATGAACTCATTTGGTGGGTACTCAGAATTGTGTATCTATAGGACATAACTACCCGCGTTAACGGGTTAGAAAGGAATTAAAAATTTCGCCACGGGACTTGAATCCTCAGTAGCTCAATTGGTTAGAGCATTCGTCGGCTTGAGACGAAAGGTTACAGGTTCAAATCCTGTCTGGGGCGAATTTTTTCTTTCTTTAAAATTTATAGAAAAATTTATCCCAAGCACAGGGCAAGTGCTAAAATAAAAATACGTTGCGAAAACAACGAAAGTTATGGCCATTCTAAAATGTGAATTTTATCTGTAATGATGAACTCATTTGGTGGGTACTCAGAATTGTGTATCTATAGGACATAACTACCCGCGTTAACGGGTTAGAAAGGAATTAAAATTTCGCCAAGGGACTTGAATCCTCAGTAGCTCAATTGGTTAGAGCATTCGTCGGCTTGAGACGAAAGGTTACAGGTTCAAATCCTGTCTGGGGCGAAATTTTTTCTGTCTTTAAAATTTATAGAAAAATGAACTGTATTTGTTTTGAAAAAATATTTGGGAGCATGCGTACTGTTATATTCTTGAAATGTATACAGAATTGCTACCCCAACAGCCGACGATGTCGCGTCAGCATTCTATACATATACTAGACATCTTTGGTGTCTAGGTGACATGTATTGCTCACTATCAGGAAATCCGCTAATGAATTAAAACTACAATTGAACAGCATTTTCGATACATATTTATCGATAATAAATCATCGCTACGTTCGCCATGCACTATATCCTTATCTCATGCCACGCCTACGTCGATGCAACTTGACGCCGGTGCACGCTGCCCTTGCACAGACCGTACGATACGCGTGTTCGTGCCAATCGTAGTGATAGACTTTGTAAATACATTTTAGTTTATATTATGTACACATAAGGATACATAATACATAATATAAACTAAAATGTGGAATGTGTAAATGTGATAGTGTAAATGTACGTGTATATTCCATCGTATATGAGGATATCATTAAACTGTAAATATTATTGACTTATTTAATTTTCGATTACCTAAGAGGAACACGCATACTTACCGGTATACTTACGTACATCATCATCTCCTACCATCAACCATAAATGTATATAATGGAATATGCTCAGGACGAAATAAAGACGAAATTGCGTTTTCTGAAATAACAGATTATTTTATTCACATCAGACTTATGCACAGGTTTTACTACAATTAAAATAGTTAAAACAGAGTAGGTAGCTTACCTGAAATAACAAAAAAAAAACATTTAAAGCCTTTACTTCTAGTTAAATAATATTATACTTCTTTTTACATTAAATAGGAGAATATTTGTTTCACGTTTTTCTAAAGATCCAATAATCTTCTAAAATAGACTGTCGGTGTCATTCTAATTATAAATCGGTTTTACTCTCATATCTCATAGTTCCATAGATAATATAGTTACTGCATAAATAACAGGAACGGAATATCACTAGCGTAGATAGTGATATCCTTCACATCTCCCATCCTCGGAGAGAACAACATTTTGAACATCATAATGATTGTTCTATCATTACTGGAGTTAACTTAGTAACGTGGTAGAAGTTTGACTCTGCCTTCTTATGTCCAGCATCAACTTCATATATTGAATTTGAAATCTTCCTTAGAAGTTTATATGGTTCAATCCTTAATTCATCCATTTTCTTCCTATTTAGACAGTTTCCATTTTCTATATATACTCTATCATCCACTTCAAATTTATACTCTTCTCTTTTTAGACCATATATTTTTTATTGTAGTTGTAAGATTTTATAGAATTTTCAAGTGCTAGTTCTCTGTCTTTTCTTAGATCTTCTACTGTACATCTTGATTTCAATTCCCAGGGAAAAATATCCATATTCTCTCCTTCTAAAAGATATTTTGGGGTAAACTTGGTAACTGTATGTTCTGTTTCGTTAAATTTTTCTACACATTTTTGTGCAATAGTTGTCCATGCTATTTTCTTGTCCCCTTCATTTATTTTACACCTTATCCTATTGACTAAAGTTTGGTTTAGCCTTTCATTAAGGCCATTTGAAAAGGGCGCGTCCACAGCAGTGAATACCATCGTTATGTTTTTCTTTTTCAAGAAATCTTTAAATTCTTTGGAATTTATGCCAGGATATTGGTCTGTTAATAGCATATCTATATCCCGTCCGGTGGCAACACCATTTTGATAATTTATGCACAAGTGGCAACCCTCCCGCTCCGGGAGAGCAAAAAAAATGCTAAGTATGGCAGCCGACATGTTTGCCAATTACGTCACATGTGGCAAGAACCTTGAAAAAAAATTAAACTAGTTTTCGATGTTTAGAAAAACTAAAATTTTATTGCATTTCTGAATTTAGCGTAATAAAATGTAGCATTTCAGATTCTTGATTAAGTACGCTGTTATATTTTATACGACAAATATGTACAAAGTGTGAAATTAAAACAATATCGTAAAGTAAAGATAGGGTGGTGAAATATTTTTTTTGATACATAATCTACCATAATTTATAAATTATACTTTTTCCTTACTTTTTTATTCCTTTTATATTTGTGTTTTATATACAATACCTAACCATAGTAATTTAAAACATATAATCATAAAATCACTCAACTCCATACATTTTTTTTGCCGTAGGAGCATTACAAAAAGGGGCCCATATCAGTCGCCGGCCCGCCGATGTTATTAGGTGACTTATGTTTCAAGATTAGCTCCGAGAAGGACGCGGCTCAAGTGGGTCATGATTTTTGTTTATTCGTAAGTTCGGTTTGTATATTTAGCCTGTACAAATATTTACATTCCTAAAGTAATAACTTTGGCAGCTTGAGAAAAACCCCTCGAAAAATGATTAATAAAAAGGTACTCACAATTATTGACCTGTAACATAATTCCAGATTATCTTTTTTAAGTACTGATAACATTTTCTAAAACTGGATTTATTATACTAAAGTAACTGTACAAAATGAAAACGTCTTAATATAGAAAAATATTTGAGAATTTACGAGTACACACAAAAACACCCAATTTCTGCTCTCAATAGTTCTCAGAGAGACTACAATAGTATGGATATGACTTTCATGAATTAGCTAGGAGAAAAAGAAAAAAAGTTTTATTCATTATTTCAAGTAATATAGATATTGTTTTAGCAACTATTTATTTATCATTTCGGCACTGTTACTTTTTAGTAAATTGGCAAATATTAGGTACGTAGCTACATAAATGTATTTATTGCATTCTCGAAACAACTGCAACTGTTTTAATGTCATTAACAATATTTGGGGTTTTGGTGGGTCTACTAAGGTTTAATGCGAGGAATAACTAGTTTTCCTGAGAAAAATAAAAACAAAATATAATGACATTTTTTTTATTTACACATTAGTCCTTAAATGTAATTTTATTCTTAACATTAGGTACCCTTTAAAAAATAATTAAAGGTAGGTAATCGAAAAATACATATAACTCAATATGTTATACTAGCAGCTTCCTGAGAGTTTACCTACACAGTTACCTAGAAGTTTTATTTAGGAGTGCAAAGCGGAAAAACACCTAACCGCACACACGGCTTTATTGCACCCAGCACATAAAGTCGTTGTGCGTTTATGGCACACTTTGCACACATGACGTTCGCGGTTTGAGCTTCTCAGAGTAACCAATAATGGGTACTCAGCAGAGTAGTGGTACTTCGCCTCGTAAATACCACGACTTGCGGGCGTGGTCAAGACCGCAGGTTCGTCAGATGTTGCGTGCTTTTTTAATATTTTGTTAATGAGCGTGCGCCTAAAATTCCGGTGCGGCAACTTTACCGTTGCGTTTTTTTTGTGAATTATATAAGCGTTGAGTACGGATATATTGAGCAGTCGCCTGAACAATTTTTCATACCAGATGCGCGTTCTTTTCCTTTCAATTGGGTAAGTGGCGAGCATCTGGCCTTTTTATCGACGCCACCCATGCATATATTGTAGTCGCGGTCGACTATTGGTTTTGTCGAATTATCAACAGTGGAGACGGCATTGCCGTGGTAGGTGGAGATCGTTGCCACGCGGTTTTGATCTCTCCAGACAATGACATCGACATATCCACTGGTGAAACCTGTACTCTGTCCAGGCTGCATACTGGATTTAGTTAAATTAGTCAACTCTATTGGGACGAGTTTGCGGTTAGTCCATAAAGTGCCTACGCAGTCGAAGCCAATGGATTTCAGCTTACGGGCTAGAGCGGGTGAATTATAGAAGTTGTCCATCCACAACGTGTACTCGGCGTGTTCTAAACCTTTTATAAGGTCTAGAACTAGCGCCGGTGTACTCGCTGTGAATAGGTCTGCATCCTGTTCAGCTTGAGGTGGTCGTGGTTTCGGAGTGTGAATTTGGAATCGCCACAAATAACAATACAATACAAATATTCTTTGTTGTACACCATCAACAAGAAATATACATCAGAACTTAAAATTAAAGCTGGAGTACAATAGGCGGTCTTATCACAAAAATGCGATTTCTTACAGACAACCAACAATATAGAACAATATGTATGTGCTAAGTAGTTGAATATTTTGTTGTGGTGTAGTTATTAATATGCAAGATGAACAGCAGTTCATTTAAAATAAGTTTAGAATTTACATGGACTCTGCAAGATGTACTCTTTCAATTAACCTATTTCAATTAGTAACCTGTGGCGGATTCACAGAATTTATAGCTCTTGATGCCCACTGCTGCAGCTTTATTAGGAATGAACTGGTTAATATCCAGCCACCCTTTCCACTGCAGGGACATATAAAGGGATGAAAATTTGGCATTTAGATGGTTAAGGACCGGATGCACTTTAAATAATTTGGCTTCAGATGTATTAAGGTTGAGCCCTACCATGTTTGCAGCGGAGTTGAAATGTAGACATTTATTGAGAGGTTGGAATCGCCGCAACGTCATATTTGCACGAAAACCTGGCGTTTTGCGAAACTACCACACCCATTGCCAGGATAATTGCGATGTAAGTATATAATTCATCGGCTGTTGTTTCCTTCCAATTTACTATTATACTGTTCAGACATAGCTCACCCGTGTTCATCAATTTTTTGGCAACTTCTTCTGTACGGTTCAGTATGTAGGTGAACTCGCGCGTTTTGCCCAATCATCATATATGTTTGTATAAATTTAAACATTTACGTCAAAATAAAGGCAGATCATTACCAAACATTAACTGAATATCATTTTAGCCCCTATCGGCCGCATCATCACTAGCATCCAGCATTTATCATCAATATCCAGGGGAACAACCCCCACATCTTCAGCATACCTATTCATTTCCGTCGCAATAATCTCCATAAACTCACGGTCCTATATTTCTGTGAATATCTCATATGGGTCCGTTAAGGAAATGGTAGCACCACAGTTTATGCGGCATAATGGTTCCCTGCGTGTTTCGGGTGGAATGGGAGGATTAGGGAAGGATCTCCACTCAAAATCTAAAAATTTTTGAGGGAGATAAGATTCCGAAGCAACAACTTGATTATCCTCAGCTACGGGAGCAGATGATGAAGCAGTCGTCTCCGAAACTTGATCATCCTCATTTATGAGAGTCTCCCAAACCATCTGTAATGTTCTTGGAACGAGCACAGGAGTTCCAAGGTCTTCCTCCTCACTCTCGCTCTCTTCTTCACTTCCTGAAAGATTCAAACAAATACAATTTATCAAGTACATCTTTAATTTCAATGTCCTAACTAAATCACAGTTAATTAATGTACCTACCGTAATGTAATAGATTTTCAATTTCTAATTCGTGCAGAAATCGTTGAGGCCGCAATGAAGACGCAGGGTACCTTAAACAACCAAATTCATCATGTTGTAATGTAATATAATATAAGAATATAGTATATATTTAAAAAAACCCATGTACCTATCAGAAGAAGAAGATGCTGCCACAGAGCTTGTCCCTGCCTCCAGTTGTCGTTCCTCTCATAACGATCGGCGCACACGTTTTGAGCTATGCCCTGTTCTGAAACAAAAAACTAAATGTGCATTAATTTTATTAATCTGATTAACACATTTTTTTTAATATTTAAAAGCTATAATACGTACTTTTCTTGTTCGCCTAAATGGTGTTTTCGGTTTACAATACTCGAGCTGTTGTCTTCATCTATCACGGCTATTGAAACGGATGTTCTTACGTTGTCAACCAAGTTGACTAATGTCATCACTTAATGGTATATGAAAACTGTCAGTCTATTAATGACAATAATAATGGTTAATGTTTAATATATTGAGCAGACCTTTTTTTTCTGAACTTCAGTTGTAACTTGTAAAAGGCTGACGCTAATTTAGTGAAAGCGGTTGGCTATTAGAAAACAAAAATACGAGGTGTAAGTGACAGCTCATCGACAAAAAAACATTTGTTTGGACCATGATACTAAGTTTTTTTTAAAAATTTTGGTGTATTTTTAACTAAAATTATTGTTTATCGATAATACTAATACATAGCACCAAAAACCACCAAAATCCAGTTAAAAAATAACAAAAAAAACTTTAAAAATGTAAGTGAAATTCAAAGAAATACTAAAAGCCAGCGTTCAACTCCGAAAACTACCCATTCAGTTTAATCGAAAATAAAAAATTAAGACTGTCGCCCAAGTCTATCAATTTTAATTATTTAAAAATATATCAAACATTTCCCGCAAAAATTTCTTCGGTTTTAAAATCAGTATCATGGTTCGATTCCATTGATTTTTTTCGGTGAGCTGTCACTAACACCTGTTATATTGTGGAAAGTACAAGTGATATTTATAAATTGTGTCAAAATTGGGTTGTGTGGTTTACATTGGTCATCGTTATGGTATTGGCGGGATCCATCTGCTTTGATTAAAATTAAACGTTTGCCTGATCAAAAACGTTCGTTATCCCTACCATTGCCCCTTTATTGATTTTTTCCTATTACCGGATTATCGGAAAACTGTAAATTATACATTGTAATTCTTATCACTAACGCTGATTGACTTTTCAATTTTTAATCCAAAATTAACATGGTATTTTGTTCTCGTTAAAAAAAAAACATTCTTCAATTATGAAAAATTTTATTGAGTAATTCGAAGTCCAAATAGCCACAACTTCATTGGTGTAAGGGTAATGTGGGTAAGGTTTTATGATGTTATTTTTATATGTGAAATGAAATTAAAATTATTTATATGCGGAATATGTGTGTTAAAAAGTTGTTACAAAGATATTTAAGAATACAACATATTCTACCACATTGTGGTGTGCAAATATTTAATTAAAGGAGAATGGGAAACAAAAGTATGGAATCTGGGCCCACCTCAATATGTTATACCGTTGGATAGGCATTTTTAGGCGCAACTTTAATGACTAACTAAACTATGGTCAAATGTTAATACTTTCGGAGCTACGATGTCTTAAAGTCGTTTCAGCGTAAATTATTATTTATAAGGTTAAATAGTAATAATACATGTATTTCACTTTAAAACAAGATTCGTCCTGTTCATCATTAAGAATTACATCATTTTTGAAAATGTAATAGGAGAGGGCGCGGTTGTGCGCGGAGTTACATTAGCTGTTTGATTATTAACTTATTTTTTAAGATTTACGGCTTAAATTAACAAAATATATTTAAAAATGTATTCACAACGGTGTGGTAGATAAGTGATAGTGTTATCTTCAACAAATAATAAGAACTAGCTACTAAATGATTAAGTTTACAAATGAGTGAGACCTGGACATGTTTTGTTATTTTCTGCAATTAAAGAATTATAAATCTGTCTCATAAAATATATATACAGTGAACTTAAAATTATTTGTAATTTTATGAAAGTGGGTTGTATTAATGACTATAAATACTAAGGTTTTATAAAGACAAAATCGATATTTTGAATAATTTTAACATTGTAAGCAAAAACTACCCTCATTATTTTATATCTGAAGAAATGAAGATACATTTAACTGATTTCAAACAAGAGGATATTTTATGTTGGTTGGTCGGAAAAACGTAAAACAAATTTAATCTAAATAATTTATGTATAAAATAAACACAAAAATGTTGACGCGTAAGCAAAGAACATTACAAAAATTAGAGTGTCAACTACAATTGGCTTTAGAAGAAATTCAATCTAAAAACCTGTTATGTGATGAACTATTACAAGAACGAGAAAATAATGAAAAAGAACTTAGAAGTGTATATTACAAATTTGTTGCTAGATAACGAGTTGTCGAAATTAAGTGAAGCATTTAAAGATGTTATCGAGCAGCGCGATGTTCTTCAAACTCGCCTTTATCATTATCATGAGCGCATTAACACATACGAAGAAGCTATATCTCGTAGTATTCATTTAGGAAGCCAGCTAGAAGAAACTCAAACTAATATTTATCAGTTGGAACAAGAAAAACAGCAATCACCACGTTTTAATAACAAGAGTTTATTTGAAGAGCTAATTCTGACGGATAAAAATAATATAACAATTGTTAACAAACACAGTAGTTGTAAAAGAAAAAGGAAACACAGGAAGTTAAGAAAAAGTTTGACAAGAGCTATGCCACAGTTAAGAGGCATTAAAGTAATTTATAAAAAATATCAAATGTTAAAAAAAGAAAATGTGCAATTATTACAACAACTTGAATTACTCAGTACTAAAATAGATAACAATTTAACAAATTATAACGACAAAATATTTACTTTACAGTGTAGGATAGACGAGTTGCAAAATGATCTTAAAAATATATCAACAAAATACAGTAACGCGCAAAATGAGATCCAGGATCATATTTTAGTTTCTAGTGATTTGATTGATCCGTGTTTTTATAACGAAAAACAATTAAAATGTTTAAGTACTGAAGCTCTGTGCAAATGTACAAATTTTAAAAATTTAAATTCAGATTTAAATCTTTATCAGAATTTGACTTTGACAGAAAATTGTAATACAAATTTGGATGTCGGAACTAATGTTAATCAATGTATATTAGCAAAAAAACAAGTTTTATTATTTTCTGACTCTATGGGTATTGGTATTGGTTCTCGATTAAGTATGTATACTAATAAACAACTGATAAACAATTGCTTTCCATATTCTACCTTTTCAAATATACTACAAAAAATTAAAAATGCTCAAATCGATAATGAAAAAATTATAGTTTTACTGTTTGGTAACAGTCTTTTAAAAAAATCTCAAATATCCGAATGTATAGAATACTTATTAAGCAAAAAACCTAAGAAAATTGTTTTAAGCGCCTTGACATACTCGTCTGAATATACTTACAATAAAAATAAAAATATTTACTATATCAATAGTATTTTACATAATGTAACTTCCTACCACAGAGATATTTTATTTTTTTATGATATAAATAAATTTGTAAAAAAACAGTTTGTGTCAAATTTGTGCCACGTTTCCAATAAATCTAAAAATTCTATTGCCAAATTATTAGCTTACAGCATAGATGTGATTTGTCGCAACACGCTTAGCATATAGTGTAATGGTTTATTAATACCTTAAACAATATTAAGAGTTAAGACTGATGTGATATTAATACGGTTATGTAACAATTATATAATGAAAATATTATTAGTTTTTTTATTGTCCAATATTTTAGGATACTAATTAATGTTATTAACATTTTAAAAGTTTATTTATCTGGGTTATCTAGGTAGTTCAAGAAGAAATAAGTACAATATTTTTATGATGCTAGTGGATAGTGATTTTTAATTAACTGCTTAATTTTATTTATTTTCTGGCACGCTTGTTTTATATTATGTGATTAAATAAAAAGATTGTGTTTAAAAAAAATCTATTGTTATGTAAATATGTAATAGTCATATTTAACCTTTGACATTGGCATGTGGAAATAATGTGCATGTAATATTTTAAATGCAATGATGATATTGATGTTCGATTTAATTTTATAACTCTTTTCAAAATCACTTTTATTTCTATTGCTTTTAAATTTGTCATATATTTTTAAAAAAATTAAAATTTTGAATTAAAATAAATTTAAAAAAATTAATTGAATTAATGACATTGTTAGCTGCAGCTAATTATTCTTTTAAATGAGTGAATATAATGTGAATTTGATTTTTTTTTAAATTTTCAATTATGTCTAGATTGTAAGTTTAAACTTTTTTTTATAATTTAAAGTGATTATTGAACTTGTATTATATAGTTCAAACGTTTGTTTTAAGTATTTGTTATAGTAAGTGATCTTGATTTTTCAATTATTATTATTACAACAAAATATTTACTTTTAACTTTAATTTTAATCATGAAAGTATTATTTAACTTATTGTCTTCGAATATCATGTAATTTTTTTTATAATATTTACAAATATATGCTGGATTTAATTAGTCTGAACTATGGTCAATAATATGTTTCGCATATCGTTTTTAAAGATAGGCATTGTTCAAAAATTTGTTTTAAAAATAATGACACTTTTGTTGTACAATATATTTAAATAAGTCAAATATTGTTATAAAATGTATAGTGACATTCGAAAAATGTATATTTATATACTTACTTCGAAGAGAAATAAACTATAAACTATAAACTATTTAAGAAAAACGCGGGTGCCACGAATGGTTGATACCTATAACTTCTAGGTACCAAATCAAAAATATGATGTGAGCGTACATTCCCTCAGTTCGCCGTCCGGTCACGCAAGTGCAATAATATGTTTTGCTCTTATGTGGCGTGATCGTATCCACGTAGCAACCATACATTTTCTGTGGTTATATTATATTCTATTGGGTCGTGCAATTCGTTTTCTCTGTAGGTTTCTTTGACGTATAAAACGTCTCGAAGATGTTCACCACAATATAACTTCACTAACTTCATGTGGTAGGAACCCAAAGCAATAAACATGATGTCGTCTTCTGTTATTTGAGGGAAATCCTAAATTTGTTGATTTGCATCTATTTGTTCGCATTATAATATTCGCAGTATAATAGGTAGTATAACTCTGAAAGTACTGACTTTTAACCTTTTATCACGGATACTAAGTTTTATTATGCATAAAAATACCTATTCATTCATAAGTATCTCATTTCTATTGAGACGCGGGGTCTATTACCCATTGTCCTTTGAAGAGCTAACATATTTATATACATCTAACATTAATAATAATATTAATATTGATACCCTAGCATCCGTATCTTGGTTACGATTCGGTGATCTCTTTGGTGAAACCGAAGGTTTTGCTTGTGCAATTACTGACGAGGTTATCAAGACGATAACTATCGGAAATACATCATGACGGATGGCACAGTTGACATATGTCGAGCGTGCCATCGTGCTGGTGAATCTATTAGGTATATTATTTCCGGTTGTTCTCACCTTGCCAACGGCGAGTACTTGCACAGGCATAACCAAGTAGCCAAGATAATCCACCAGCAACTTGCTCTTCGATATGGATTTATCGGTTTTGAAGTACCTTACTATAAGTATACACCGGAGCCAGTTCTTGAGAATAGGCATGCAAAGCTCTACTGGAACCAATCTATCATCACGGACAGGATTATTGTCGCCAATAAGCCTGACATCGTGCTGGTAGATCGGTTGGAGCGCCGGGCTTTTCTTGTTGATATCACAGTTCCATGTGACATTAACCTCGTGAAAGCTGAGAAGGAAAAATAGACAGAATACATAGACTTAGCGCACGAGGTTACTGACATGTGGGATATTGATTCAACAACAATTGTCCCGATAGTCGTGTCAGTAAACGGTCTTATAGCGAAGAGTCTCGACCAACGCCTTAAGAGAAAATTAAATGTATAGACGTAAAAAATAAGAGGCATAGAAAATAAGTGATAATAATAATAATATGTCAAAATTTACTCACAATATCTATTTACAATTTTATTGATTAAATGGCAAATAAGTGAAGAAAATAAATCATATCATACTATTAAAAGTGATCATAATTAGAAATATACGAGGGTGGATCCAAAAGTTCGTGGCCTAACCTACATGGAGCTATGACATCTTTTTAAAATCTACCGTCAGTTGTTGTTGTTGTTGTTGTTGTCAAAAAAAAAATAGATTAGAAATACGTAGACCGTATTATGGACACCTAGTCTTGGACAGAATGTCCATTACTGGATAGACTAATAATTTATTTCAGATTTCAAGCGAAACATGAAGATAAACCATAACTGACGTATGATAATTGAAAAAAAACAAAAATCAGGAATTTCCTTTTATGGACGTTCCGTCCATAATTGGGTGTACATGCTTAAAAAAATCTCCAGTTATGGACATCGTTAATTTTAAGTTTAGAATCACAATGATTTTTTTGTTCATATTATAAAAATTAAGTAATGCTATTGATAATTCAATAAATAATATGAATTTGAACAACAACGATACACCAGGTTCAAAATAAGATAGTAAATGTACTTACTTGCATCGCGATTCTTCTAATAAATTACGATTTCTAGACACCAAATTACACCGTGTAACTAACAACCTATATAGTCGCTATTTAAATGGGTTTCGAATGTCAAAAACTTTTTGATATGACAGCCTAAATGTTGGCACTATTGATCAATGTTACAATTTGAAAAATATACCACGCGTTTGCTTAATTTTAGAGGTAAATCTAAAAAATGTCCATGACAGGTCCGGGTCCATCATAGGTGCTGTTACCTTAACTAACTAAATCATAAAAGTGCTACTTATTACATTGACGACAAATATTATAATTTACAAAAAGCGGCTTTATTCCTAACAAACGATTTCTTCCAAACGACCAAAGTTTAGAAGACACATCAAAATAAGCAGAAGGTACAATATCTATGAAGAACGTATATCTTTCAGGTAATTGACCGAGCGTGCGGCAGTGTTGCCAATTTTATTTTTCAGAGGATCGTGCAACACATTAGGAAAAAATAGTATTTTACCAAAAATTAAAAAAAATAGTACCGTCTAAATGTCAATGAAACAATAGCAAATCACTAAAATGAGAAATGCAATTGTAACTTTAAATAACTTTAATATTTAAGATGTATATAATATTACATCATACAAACTTATATAATTATATCTCTATCTTCATAAATAAATTAGATAAAAGCAAGGACGGGTTTTCTTCATCTTGTTTTCTTACTCTTGTAGAAATCATTTGACAGTGGCAGTTGTAATTGTCAGAAGGAGGAAGGATACATTTGGCATAGGTTATGATTAAATAGGTTAAAATAAATAATGTTAGGCCACAGTGTCATGCTATTACAGTCATTTTTAGTCATTTTATTATCACATCAGACGTTGGATTCGAACAAATATTTTTTTTGTACATGTTTAACTTTAATTTGCGCAACATTGGAATCTATAAATGATCCAGATGCCTGAACATGTTGTGTAGCCAACAAAGTTACGAGGAACCTTCAATAATTACTTAGCCTCATCGCCCCATGGCGTTGTTGTTACAAAAGAGTTTTACTATCGTGCAGTAAATACATTTTTGAAGTCTATCAAGTAGTTTTCAGTCTTTTACCGTCATTTGTTTTGTTTCGACAGCTTTTGGAAGCGAGCGTGTCGGTCGGTTTTGCAAAAATGGAAAAAGAACAATATCGTTCGGTGATTAGATTCTTGTTTTTGGAAGGGAAAACGCGCAGCGAAATTAAAGAGCGCTTGGATGCTGTGTACGGTGACTCTTCTCCTGCGATGGCGACCGTCAAAAAGTGGTTCAAAGAGTTTGCTCGTGGCCGCACGTCGGTTTTTGATGAGCCACGCCCAGGTGCACCGAAAACGGCTACTACAGAAGAAAACGTAAAAAAAATCTACGATCTAGTGTTGGCAGACCGGCGACTGAAGATTCACGAGATAGCTGAGACTGTCGGCATCGCAGATGGGACAGTGCATCATATTCTGCACGAAGAATTGGGTATGAAGAAGTTGTCGGCGCGATGGGTGCCGCGTTTGCTCATACCAGACAATAACACCGGCTCACACCTCCGCCGTTGTCATGGCCAAATTGATCGAATTGCGCTACGAATTGCTGCTCCATCCACCGTATTTTCCAGACTTGGCTCCATGCGACTTTTTCTAGTTCCCAAATCTGAAAAAGTCACTAGCCGGCAAAAGATTTGGGTCTGATGAGGTCATCGCCGCCACAGAGGCCTATTTTGAAGACCTCGGGAAATCGTATTTTTTTTGACGGGTTAAAAAAGTTGGAGCATCGCTGGTCCAAGTGTATTGAATTGAAAGGAGACTATGTTGAAAAATAAATCTTTACTTTCTCAAAATTTTCTTTATTTTTTCTTAGGCAAAAAATTTATTGAATGGCCCTCGTACAGTTACTGTATCTATCATCAAAATATTTCGAAGTTTTGTTTTAATTAGACTGATATGACTGAATACTCATTCACTTTGTGCATTAAAATGGCGAATACGTAAACTTTAAAATCGTGCATACCCGTCAAGTCTAATTCGTTGAACTTTCCTAGAAGATTTCTCCATTGAACACCGTTTTTTTTAATTAATCAGTTCAGTTCTAAGCAGTTACTCAATCAATATAAACATCGAAGGGAGAGAGCCTCTTAGTTTTAACGATGCAACATATGCAGGATGTAGTATATGGAGTTTTGATAAAAGGGTCACTCATGCGGCACTCTTAGTCAAAAAATTCTGACAATTATCATAAAAATTACTTAGTTCGGATTTATTACTTAGTTCGAATTGCTGTTGATTTTATTATATTGACAAATAAAACTAACCGAATATTTTTACCTCATTTTATTTTAGTATTTGAAAAGATCGTATATTTTACGTACGATTAAGAGTAGATGATCGTACATCATACGAAAGCCAAAAAGTTCGTATAAATACGATTTAAATCGTACGATTGGCAACACTGGTGAGCGAATATAGAATATGAGACTAGGTACCACAACTACTGGGGTAAAATTGATAACTATCAAAGTTGCCCGTATAACCTATTAATGTAGCCCCGTTGAACTTACAGTGTTCATTTATAGTTTAGTTACATTATACATCTCGTTGGTGTCGCAGCTGCCGCACTAGTCCAACCTGGAGAAGCAGTTTGTGACGATGTTGAACTTAAGCTATCAGTAGAAGAAAAATGTCTCTGTTTGTATATTTTACGGAGTAATTGCATAATTTCAATTCGAAATTCAAGCTTATCATTTGCAGTATTGTTTGATCGACGGTAATATCTTTGGTAAAACGCCAAATCGTCATCATTTTGAATGGATTCTGGTTGTTTAATGAATTAACTTCACATGTTTGAATTACACGTAAAATTTCAACATCAGCTGGATTCATCCTTCATTTATTTTGTGTTGGCAATGAAGTAGCAGTTTTTGTTGATGGTGTAGGGCAGACAGATTCGTTTGAGAAAAATCTTCTTCTTGTCTTGCGTGCTATCAGAGTAATAGTTATCAGCTGTATCTAGCAGCTCGAATACTTCTAATAGAATCTGTAATTGTGCGTGGTAAACTTTTTTTTTGGAGCTAGCCTTGATTTTGTTACTAAAAACTGTTTCCCGAATGTTGTTCCACTTTTTTATGAACAGTTTTACTTAAACAAATAAATCAAAATTTTATTTGACTGTACGAGTCTGTTGATAGTAATTGTTGCCAAGAACTAGCTTGAAATAATGTTCGAGCTGGTAGGTATGGCTCAAAGAACTTGCGTATTTCAATCCATGCATTCCCTGTCACTATTGTGATTTTGTAATATTCTATAGATTTGTCCCATATACATGGTTTATTTTCAAAATAATGCAAATAACAACGTGGGGCACGCGCCCGCTGCCGTAATGAACTAATACTAAATACACTGGATGTCTACCGCCCACTCACCCCGCTGCCTCTCTGCTCGGACGCAGTTCGGCTTTTTTTTTAATTCGAACGCAGTGCGCGAGCATTCTTACAAATATACTACGGCTACTTAGGTCGATCAAAAATCTTCTCCGGAATGGAGATTCTAGAATGACGGAAACAAATCGGAAGACGATGATCGGATCTAGTGATTAACCATGTAAATAGTTCTACGGCTTCTTTGGAGGATATTTTCACGGGTACGGATCGGATTCGGATCGAGCGTAGGGCGGAACCTCCCTTACTGTTTGCTGTTTTTATCGGTCTAGTTGCAATCCATTATACAAAAAGTATACATTTTTGAGTTTGGCATAATATTGCCGTTCTAATACATGTATATATTTATATAGTATATATTTCAAACGTACATTCACGACGACGATTTATACTCATTGCCAACTAAACTCAAGCCATTATACACTAAGCCATTTACTGGTCTTAGTAACTAAAAGGTTTAGATAAATAGCAACAGTAGATTTATATCATTGATACATACATATCTTCACGCCAAGTCCCTTACAGGGTAGGCATCGAGTGCTAGACCTCACGATCCTGACAGACCTGTCTTGCTTCCTTCACATTCATAACCCTTTTCATACAAACACGCCGGTTTCGGAGACTCTTGACACCACCCTCGGATAATATCCGATTGATCTGATCGTAAAATGTCAGCCTTGGTCTCCCCGGGTATCTACATCCATCCACATTCGCATTGTATATCTGCTTTGTCAATCTTTCATCTGTCATTCTTTCCACATGACCGAACTAGCGGAGTATGCCCTTTCGCATTTTAACACCAACACTTTCTTGCAATCCCACTCTTTCTCGGATCTCACGATCGCTGACCGCATTGGTAATGCGGTTAATAATAATAATAAATAAAAATTTGCACTTTACTTAATAAAAAACGTTAGAAAAAGTTTACAAATTACTAATTTTATGTTTTAACAAAACTTGGTTTATGAATTTTCTTCATTATAAATGCGTAATAAGCATGTTTTAAGATATGATTACTGTTTTAGAAAGAAAGAGAAATTATGTATTAAATAGGAAACAAAACGCACAAATTTTACTCGCATTTGTCACAAAAATATATATTTTGTTAAATATATATTTTGTTAAATGCATTTTTGATTATAACGATAATAAAAAAGGTATCGATTACAGTGACTGAGTACTATTCCTAATATTTTGATTACATTGTTTATCGATAATCTGTTATTATTTACATTCCCCAACCCCAATATTTTATCGATATTTTGAAAACAAGCGCGATACGTGGTCGAAATCACCACGTATTTTTTGGTCAATAAGTGCGATACGAGGTCGAAAACATCTCGTAAAGTTTTTTCGTTTTCCTATGTCAAATTCAAAAATAACTCCAAGCACCGCTACACTCCAATTGCAAAAATATTGATATATCGGTTAAAATAAAAATTAAGTGAAAAATAAGAAATTTCATGACATATAGCTGTTTTAAAGTTATCTTAACATACGAGATCGTTTACACCTCGTCACGGTAATATTATCTATACAATATTCTAACTCCATATAAAAGGACGATGCGCGAGCTATGCCTCCGCGTTCGGATCAAAGCATGCACGCGGCATGCTACAATAGCGAGTGTGCCGCAGTGACGAACGGACGGTGTGCTGGTTTTCAATCAGTAACTGCGGGAATTTTTACTTGAAATAAGCACAAGTAGCTATTTAACATGACAAGTAGAATATATTGTACTGTTTTTGGTTGCATGAATTCCTCGAATTCCTCAATAACGCACCCAGAGATAGCTTTTTTAGATTATAGATTATTTTTATTATTTAAGGTACCGGGACTATAGTAAGAATACTTCGCAATCTTTTTAATTGTACCCAGCGATGATGTCGTGAAATACATACACAAAATGGAGGCTATATTCCGAACTTCACTTAAAACTAAACATATAAATTGTAAAGTAGCTTCAGGTATCTATAATCAAGTAAAATATATTCCTTTTTCTCCTCCTTGTCTATGAATCCCAAAACAATTTTACATCACACTTTATATTCGAATGCGGATTTTTTATACACTCAAATATAATAACAAAGCATTTCGTACATCTCAGTTAAGGCACAAATATTTTTCGGTCGCAAATTTATAACACCGATTTGTGATATTTTATTGAATCAGGCGTTACTTTGCGGAAATCCATTATAAAAGATGTAAAATAAGCCTTTATTTTGCTAATTCCGCGTAAGCAGTGTAACCGTTGTGGCAAATAATTCTCCAAATGACACAGAATGTGACAAGCCTAACTGACGTTCCCACCACCCACCTCCGCGACCAGAACACGACTATAGGAAGAGCTCGGGAAACAATATAAATTGTCACGTTCTTTACATGTTTCTTTCTGTTTCTGTTTCTTTACATGTTTACATGTTTCTTTAGGTAGGGTTGTCACATGTATAGATAATATTACGCACTGGTTACCACCACGTAACGCACCGGTTTGTAGTAGGTGAAATTTGCAGCCACAGTTAGCGTGTCAATACATTGTTTCCGTAATTATTAAAAATTGGATTACTTAGTTAATAATGAAGTTGTTTTTTATGTTTTTAAATAACTTTTTTTGTTGATTTATTGCAGAAAAATAAAATAAAAGTATCGAGAAATTGATACCCACATACATTCCCTATGTTAGTAGTGCAATTGGGAAATTTAAGGACTAAATCAGTGAAGAAGAATAAATAGATATCATGACAATATTTTGGATAAGAATTTTTTTTGGTATGTTCAAAACTGTTTTATTTTTATTTCAGTTTGTTTATAAAAGACTGTAAATATCTCTAGGTATATACTTCAATTGTATGTTTGTTTGTATGTATGTGACTTACGTTTTTTATTAAGTACCGTAAAACATGGCAACTTTGCCCTCGACTCGATTTCTTCAAAATCGATTCGAATTCTTAAAAAACTTAATGCATACCAAATTTCTCCATATTTAGTAAGCACATTATGTGTATAATAAAAAAATCATTATATTTCTGGCAACACTATGGGACGTATTGTCACAGATGTTGCTTCAGTTATCTGTCAGACGATGTTGAAATTAGAGTGTTTTTTTGCGGGCAAAAACTGGAAGTGAAAGAAGTGTTACTTAGAGTTATAGCAGGTAAGTAATTTTTCTACATTTGTTATTACATTGAAAATGAATAATATAGACTAGTTTTCTTCCCTAAATGCATCATAAAATATAGCGGTGGGCAAAATCACAAGGATATTTTTTGAACATCGTTGACAACATTGCCCAATGTTTCTTTTTCATTAGGGTTGTCACCCGAGGTATATTTTTAACCGAGTACAAAAGGGAGGGTTCGGATTTGATAAACATTTAGTAAGTTGATAAATACAAACGTATGCCCTCGTTTTTCATAATCCCTACTGAGTTTTTGTTGATGGGTTTTAGTTTCTTCAAAACAATATGTATCTATATCAAAATCAGACCCCCTAGACAATCTTGTTTTACCGCTACCGTAATAAAGTTTTTAAGTGATTTCTATTATAATTGATACATTATTTATCTTCTCTCATGTCGTAAAGTTCAAATTGTAAGCTTGTTCGTTTCTGAACTGTTGAAATGAATACGAGAAGAGATTGTGTATAAAACTGCACAAAATTAGGTATTAAACACTCTGTGTGATACTAATAAAACTTGGTTTCGTAAACTAGTGTTATAGATTTGTATTTAAAAAAAATGTTTAGGATGGATAACAAAAAGTCCAGAAACACAATAAAAAAGTGATGTAGAAGAAAAATTGGCTCAAGAAAATACAAAGATTATTTCCAAACGTATCGGAACATAATTGTACTACAACGGCTTTTATTACAATTATAGAACATATTATTAGACACTATAGTGATGTCTGTGCGCAACGGCGCGGGCAACAGTTGGTAGTTAATTGTTTTCAATGGTGACAACCCTTGAACAATCAAAATTTTGTGCGAAAAATATACTAGAGGGCTTTTTGACTTTGCCCACTCATTATTAAGGGTAAAGGAATGAGAATATTTGGCGTATAATTTAACACATTATTGTATTGCTCAGTATTTAAATTCGGTCTTTTTTAAAATGGTGACAAAGTTCATAGTAACGGAGTTATGTAATGTGGGCAAAGTCACCAAATGTCTGAGATTTTTTGCCCAACTCATATAATTGTTATTTTTACTAATAAATATGGTTTCGTATACTATTTTTTTAGTTTTGTGTATCGAGAGATGAGCATATAGTATTATATGACACCAAAAAATAGTTAATTTATTAGTATTTTCCAAAATATCATAAATTAAACACGTTTGTTGTAAATTTGTGGGCAAAGTTACCATGTTTTACGGTATGTAAGTATCTTCACGCCCATATCCCCGAAGGGGTAGGCAGAAGCACAACCAGGACACTAAATCCCACAATGTGATAATTGGTAAGCCTATCGCCAACCGGGCACGTATCCAATACCGAGCAATATTTTTTTTATTAGAAAATTGGAAATACCACATTTTCTTTAAGTTGCCCGGGATATCTTAAAGTCATGTCCAACACTTGGACTGCTAGAGCACAAAGGCGATAATGTTGCTATAGTTTTTCTATAGGTATGTAATATGTGTGTTAATCAATGATACACTACAAACAACTTACATATTTAGAGATTCTTGTAAATACCGTTATAAATGTAATAAACAATCAGACCAAGAAATATGCCTGGTCCTGGAAGCTGAAAAATCTTCGGTAATATTTCGCATATATTCTTGGTTACCTCGAATATCGTGACGATTACCCCTTTCTGCCCTTAAGGTGTACGTGCTGCTGCTATTTCGATGGCAGCATAGCCGTTTATATTTTTTGCTCAAGAGACTTAACATATGCTACCCACAGTTAGTATCGCACTATTACCATCATTGGTTAAAAATTAAACTTCTACTTTTAATTAACGCAGAAGTAGGAAATATAATTTATTTTATAGGCTTTTGATTTTTCTTACATTTTTTTGATGTTTCATATTTAAGCGTCAAATTGTTTACAGTTGTTTTGACAGTATACATATTACCATCTCAAGCTTTCTACTTATGTTTGAATGCTGAACTCGAATGTGGCTTGCTTGACATCAATCAATTAGTTAATCAGGATGTATTACGTAGTTCTCATGGCATGAAAGAATATATAGAATCAATAAAGGAAATGTTCGAAAAATTGGCAAGAAATTTGAAAAACCAAAAAGATCGCCTTCTGAATGAAATTGAAGGGTCTCAAAAAGTTATGCTCACTCATCAAAGGAAAATAGAAGATACTGATAAGAAAATGAAAGAAATGAAACAATCTTTATCTGTTCATCTAAACAAAATTGCAGAAGAAAAGAAATTAATATCAGGTCTATTACAAAAGATGGGCCCTGGCTTTTACCCAATTTTCCCAGAATGGGGACGGCCCGGGTTTGACCCCCGCTTTAAAGTGCAGTAAAACTCCAAAAAGCTGAGTTCAATTTTATTACTCTGGCGTTACACAAAAAAAGCGATATTTAACATAATTCAAAAATACAAGTCGTCGGCATTTTTTTTACCCTAACCAAATTGGGGTAAAAGCCTTTTGAAAATACCCGAGGCCAGGCTTCAACTTCTTCACCAAATTTGATTAAACAGTTCTTGAACTAACTTATCTTGTGTTATTTTTACAATATTATCTTTTGTAATAAACACAAAAATATTTTTGGCCTTTATGTAGCGTGGAGCGTATTTGGAGCGTAACGCCAACACCACACAATATGTACATCGTAAGTTGTTGGTCCGGGTCCCGTATGTAAAATGGGGTCGGGCCTAGCATTTTTTTTGGCATTTAGGCAATCTAAATCTAAAAAAATCTAGTTATCTAAATCGTCTCAATCGCAATTTGTCTGATTCTCTAAATTACCTGTAAGTATCTCACTTCGTAGACATCGCAAATCGTCTTAACCGTAAAATGCCTAAATTTTCAGGTAGCGTTTATTACATAAAACTTACTTTTGTTATCTAAATTATTTAATTCATATTTTGACTTTTTAAGTGTCGAGTACCAGTGCGTAAAATGAGTAAAAAATATCAACAAGTAAAAATGACTGAGTTCAACGATTTAAGTGATGCAGAGATTCCCTAGTTATTGGTAGATGATTTTCTTTTGATCAATGATTCCTTAGAGGCCACAATTTATTGCTCGAAATATGTGCAGAAAGGCTGTAGATTCTTTACGTAATAAACAGTTTTTTAGTGACGGCACGTTCTAACGTGCTCAAAAACCTGTCAAACAATTTTTTTTCTATTCATGTTGATCTCAATAGTTGCTAAAAGTACACAAACATTGTACCTATTATTTACGCACTTCTTCCAGATAAATTAGAAGCACCTACCGCAGATTATTCTTACTGCTAAAAGAATTGCTGTGTACTGAAATAACATTATTCAAATGTAATTTTGAGACTGGATTAGTGAACGCGGTCAAATGGGTGTTTCTTAATGTAGAGTTGCGAGGATGCTATTTTCATTTTAGCTGCGCTATATGGAATAAAGGAAAAAAAGTTAAGTTGACTGATTCTAGAGATAGTGAGAATGACGGCCAATTTGCCTCTAGTGCCAGCTCTAGTGCAAATTGAATTAAGGATGGATTTCTATTGTTAAAGAAGCCCCGAAATGAACAAGATTTCACAGTATTTCGATAAACATTGGCTGAAGTCGCCCATGCTGATCTGCTTTGCCACAGAGCGATATCGCACTATTAATGGGGTTGAAGAGAGAAAGTGTTAGTTGACTAGATAACCCCACATCAGCTGCAAAACGTTGTTATATGCGAGGTCCCTAAGGTCATCCCCTGCAGAGTTATAATTTATTTTGTGCTTTTATAAGAATATTGACTTTTTTTAAAAATGTAATATAAATTTGAAAATTGACTAACAAATTCTTATTGAAGCTCGAAAAATTTACATCCTGTACCTTTATTATGATTTTTACTAGATTGGTACTGATAAGTACTTACGTTAGACATGCTATTTAGACCTAATAAACAACCAGTTGAAGATAATATTAAGTTTTACGAATTTGTTTATTCTCAAATCATAACTTTTTATTTACTTCGGACCCTACCGCAAAAAAAAGTGTTTTACCCGAAGAGTGACCCTGTATTACAAATTTTGGCGCATTTAATGGGGATTCTGAAAAGGTATCACATAAGGCCGTTAGTGGTTCTAGTATCTTTCTAGGACGAAAAAAACAAACAATGGCTGTGAAACAATTGTTTTATTAATACAAAAAATGTTACAATAACTGCTCTAAATTCCAGCTTCTGACAAAACAATATCATTTTTATATGTACGTCCCTTAAAGCAACATGTTAGAGAAAATTATAATAATTCTTAAAGTTTCTTGTTACTATTTTATTCAAAGTAAAAATGACAACTTTTGAGAATTTACTTCTTTTAGACTTAAGAATAATGGGTATTTCAAATTTTATTCTCCCGTGTTTGTGCAGGTACTGTGTGTACAATAGACCATCTGCCGTCCTGCATGGCAGCCCGTAAGAGGCGAGCAAAGGCGAAACGGGTCATTACCAGCAAGCTCAATGGTGTGAGAGTGCTGTGCGACAACTTGCCCGGGTAGGGATTCACCACCAGGGATGGGATTGGTTGTGTTAATAACCCAAACCGTTTCTGTTAAAAACCAAATTCAAAAATGTTATCCACTGTAACCAGTTACGTCTTATTTTGGTTAAGCGAAACTGTTGGTCAACACCACTTATGTGTTACCAAAGTAATATGGTTAGTGTCAACAGAGCTATATGATTAGTGTTAACACACCAGCTAACAGTGTTAACCAAAGGTAAGTGTTATTTATTAAATAGGTTCTGATTGGTTTTGTTAATAACACGAACCGTTTCTGTTTGATCCGTTACCAGAGTGATATGGTTAGAGTCAACAGAACAATGTGACAGTTTTAGCGTTAGCAAATTAACTAACAGGTGTTTATCATTCATAATACCAAGCAAACATATTCCAAGGTCAAAAATCCATTTTTCATACATTTACTGCAATACATATACAAACATCACGTCTATGCTATTTGACTAGCTTTCCTGCATATGTACCTGATATGTACAAAGACGCTACCGCCGTCGCTATCTTATAACGTACGCCTGCCGCATCGTTAATTTGCTACATGCGCTGAACCGCCGAACAATACATATAATAATAATATAATACTTCTTTCTACGTAGCATTCCGCGCTGCGTTCTTCCCGCTCATTTATAAGTACTTGTTATTGTTTGTTCATTTACTTAATCTGTGAATTATCTTAATTACTTTTTTCTGTTGTTTTTTTTAATATATGCAAGCACATAATAATATACTATACTACCCAATCGTAAATACATACCTAATTAGTTAGGTACTTAATTAATGATATGGAGCGAAATCAAGTGGGGCGTTTCGCCAGTTCACGTCCACTTAGTAGAGTTTGCAGTTTGAGGGAAAATATGAAAATGTCCTAGATCTAGTTTTAAATTCCCCAATATTGTAATCATAACCAAAACCATAACCATATGTAGTATAGTCTATTTTAGGATGATGCTAAGTTTTAGCCAAATTGTTTAGGGTTTTTTAATAATTAAAATAAGGCAATTGCGCCAGTTCACGTCCACAAAATCCAGATTGCGTCTACCCATGGACCAGTTCGCGTTAACAAACTTATAAAGGGGTTAGAGTATTTTTTCTAAGAAATTTAAAATAAATATTGGGTTTTAACTATTTCTTTATAAAATGCTATACATATATTCACGCCAAGTTTCTTGCTGGTTGGCAGAGAATATCGAATACCAAGTGTCACGAGCTTCCTTGACATTCATTGCTTTTTTCATACAAAGAAGCTGGTTGTGGAAATTTTGGTGGCAAGAGTTGGCCTAAGGATAAAATAGGACATGGAATTTCAACCTAGGTCTGATACTTTAAGCTCTGATGCGATGTCCGAAGGTGGAAATCTGCTGCTGGAATTAAACCAAACAACTACTCATAGCATTCCATACGACAGATGCGGTAAATGACACTGAGGGACCCAACATTTCTATGCAACGCCAAGAAATCAAGCCGATTGGTAATTGCCCGGTCTTTGACAATTCGAGTTGCTTTTCATTGAATGCGCTCAAACAGAAGGAGCTGGTACTGTGGAACCCCTGCCCATAGTTGAGAACAGTCCTCCATATGAGGCCAAATTCGCGCTTTGTAAGCGATGGGTAGGCTTGAAATACTGTCTCGCTTTACTGAGCACACCAAGCTTTTTAGAGGCTATTTTAGCCTTCTCCTCCAGATGACCACGAAATTGAACATCACTCGAAATGTCAACGCCGAGTATAACAATACAGGCTGTGGCAGTTAGGGAAACGCTCTCAAGTCGAGGAGATGCGACAAAAGGTATTCTTTTTAGCGGAAAACGCTCAAACTTTTGTCTTGCTAGGGTTAAACTGCACCAGATTCTGCTGGCCCCAAAACGAAATTTCAGACAAAAGATTGTCAACTTAGACACAAGTTAGTTCCGGCTCTTGATGACATGTTCCCGAGATATATTATGTCGGCCAAAGTATGAGGCTTCCCCGGTAGTGTCGTCTACATAGTAATGAGTTAATAAGAAGAGACAGAAGAAACAGATTAGGAGAAATCACACAGCCTTGGGGAACACCAGCATTAACAAGTTTGGACTCCGAGCACATACCATCAACAACGTTCTTGATGCTATGCTCTGTTAAAAAAACTAGTGAGCCTTTTGCATAACTTCTCAGAAAGACCGTAAGAAGGAAGCTTCGATAGCAGCGCGTTGTGCCAAACCCGATCAAAGGCTTTCGCTATGTCCAAACTGGCAGCCAATGCTTTTCCCTTGCTTTTGACTGCTTGCGCCCATCGGTGTGTTAAGTAAACTAAAAGATCACCAGCTGAACGACCACGACGAAAACCGTATTGACGATCATTTTACAGGTGGTACTCCTCTCGGTACCTTAAGATCTGGCAGTTTGTTATGGACTTCTTAACTTAAGCAAGGAAGTTAAAGCTTTGAGCCGGTAATTGGACGGATTCGAGCGGTTACCTTTTTTAAGGGTCGGGTGTACTAAAGCGGTCTTCCATGAACTCGGTACAATGCCTGATGAATAGGAGAGTCAGTCGAAAGAGTCGCGTTAAAACCGGCGCCAGCTCAGGAGCACACACTTTGAGAACAATCGGAGGGGTACCATCGGTCCCACTCGATTTATTGACTTCCAATGAATAAATGTTCTACGCAGTGAACTCTGTAAAAACTTTATTTCTGGCATAGACAATTCACACCGCGGGATGGTCAGTGTCGTGTTTCCATGGTGATCTAAAGTCGAATTGGAAGCAAAAAGGGAGCCTAAGAGTTCGGCTTTCTCTTTCACATCATGGATCAGCGAGGCATCACTCCGGTGTAAAGATTTCCTTGAACAGCCTTGGCAAGAGACCAGAACGCTCTTGTTCCCGAAGGTAAGCAGGCTAATTTCTCGTCAATTCTGCCAATGTGCTCAGACTTTGCCATGGCAATGGCTCTTTTGAAAAACCTAGAGGCAGAATGATACTCCTTTTAAACGAGCTGGTGTTTTCGTCACAAGACTTCTTTTTGGTAGCATTTCCGCTTATGGCTAGTGCTGTCTTACAGGGATGACTAAACCAAGACTGGGATTTGCCACTAACGTGCACTAAGAGAACGGAATATAAAGTTACCTTGCAGCACCACATCAGTGACAGCATCAGCAACGATGTCAAGATGAACCTGCGAGGAGCAAATCTGCATCCAAGGGTAAGATGCAAAAAAAAGATCGCATCCCGTCCAAATCTTCTGACCTATAATGCCATACTCAACGTCGCGGCCGACGCGTCGTTTCGATGCTTGTAGCCGTACACAAGGTGTAGTGGATATAGCACTCCGGATTAAGCAGTGGCCACATCCAAAAGGGGCATCGACAGAGACTTTATAGTTCTCTGGATGAGAGGTCAGCAGAAGGTCTAACAGCGAAGGCGTATGATGCCCACATCCGGAATTCGCTTGGCCGAAGTTACCAGTTGCGTGAGATCATAGGACAAGGCAAAGTCATGAACAAATCTAACCTCATGATCGGTGGAACGTGAACCAAGCCAATCAGCAATGGCTTATTTTTAAAAGTTTTTTAACGGTGTCCGTGAAATAGACGCAAATAGGCGGAACTTACCCTACTTTCCAAAAATGTCTGAGAAACAAACGCTGTTCATAGACATTTTGATTATAATGTGAACGTTAAGTATACCTAGAAATCGTAAGGAGTAATGAAATAAATTAAAGGTAAGCTGGTGATAGATTCATTTACTTAGGTATAATTATCTCCCTTGAATGTATTTACTTACCCACTTAGTTATTTTGGACTAGTTCAACATAAAGTGGCGGTATATTTTATAGGTATCCACAAATATTAGGAACTTATTTCTAAACTGGTAGGAAACCTACCTTTCTTTCTTTCTTTCTTTCTTTCTTTCTTTCTTTCTTTCTTTAGGTTTTGGCCTTCACGTTAGTATTTAGCCATTAGTCAAGTAGAAATTGGCCTAAAAATTTATATCAATTTCAATTAATTTTAATTAGTTATCAGTCGTAAGTCGTCAGGAAGTCATGTCAGGCTATTGGGTAAAGCGGTAGCCTTTTTACACAAGCTCATGAATGAGATTTGGCGGCAACGAGGAAATACACGATACGCTAATTTCTTAATGATTTCATTTTTGCACTTTAACTGAACAAAATTGTACAAAATGCCACCAAAATTGACTAATTTCACTCAATATAAACACGAAATTCAATAATTATGAAAAAACTTCGACCATCTTTTCTCTCGATGGTGCCAAAACTCACGGAAACCTACCTAGAAACTATAACTATACCGGTGGCACTGAAAATGTCACACGAAGCTGTGCACAATTTAAATAAAAATGAGAATTAAATACTTTTAGTTCAGAATGAATGATGGGACAATTATTTCGTGTATGCAGTATGAAGATGACGTATCATTGTTTGTATGTAATATCATTGGTTTACCCTGTTAACACTTTATATAGGTAAGCTCTTCAGGTAGGTGACAAATGAATGGTTAATCATATTATAATGGTTATTAACATTAACGTGTATAATCATTTTGATTGATAAACTTGTTCGTATTGATTAACAGGCTAACTGGGTTAACCATTTTGATTCGGTTAACATGTATAGCCTGTTAACTAATTTGATCTGTAACTTCTTTAGGGAATTAACCAAATATTGGTTAATCATTTATAATGGTGATCAAAATGAACGTGTTTTCCGATCCCTGATTTGTAATTATTAATACATAAAAACACTTGTACAGTTTTACTTAGATCTTGTTCATATAGGGCGAATTACGC
>NJDC01003202.1:78535-91057 GCA_002245475.1 Calephelis virginiensis
AATTTTCACAACATTGTTAGTTCGGAAACATTTTGATTAGTGAATTAATATAATAACTAGTAATTTATTATACAAATACTAATACCGATTTTTTTTTTTGTGTTCAACAACTTAAGGTATATAAATAATTAAACATATTGAGTTATTGAATTATACAAATCAGAATAAAAACAAAAATAACCATTCTTGATAGTAATAATATCTTAAACTTGTAATATTAAAAAAAAACATTCTTTGGATTATGTTAAAAGAAGATAGAACGATACCTGCAAAATGAAATTTCGATTTCGAATTTCGAAGTTGGTATTACGTATTCGAAATGTAATCAAAATAATGATGGTGTGAAATGTCACTATTATTTATACAAAAAATCCTATGTTTTACTATCGTACAATGTGTTATTTCGCACTACTAGTATATCCTCAATAATACTGTCTTTTAAGTACATTCTTAAATTATTTGGTACAAATTTTAGAGGTGGAAAAAGTCTTTCGACACTAACTTGAGTTGGAGGTGTAGCTAAAGTAATTTCAGATAGAAACTATAGCTGTGTCTAAATATTTTCTTTCCTTCCAAAATTCTAGTATATTTTCATTAGATGGCAACAAAGGTTCATCTAAAAAGTTTTTTAACAACACATTTAGTTGCACTCGTTGAATCCCTATAGAATTTCGCCTATACTGCCTTTGTAAAAATATATCGACTCTAATAATAGAAGAGTCATTAGTTACAGAAGTTGATGCCTGATTGACATCGTAACAGATAGCAGATGTTTGAGGCGCAGTATTGTTTGATTCTACAGTTTGATTTTTATCGATAGACGACGCTAAATGTTCGTCTCCAGTCTTTTGATTAAAGTCTGATGTCCTTTCTACAACCGTTAACATTTTTTACAATGTTCTTCTGAGAGAGTGGAGTTTATCCTGGGATCCAAGTATATTGATGAAAGAAAAACATTATTCTCAAAAAGAGCCTATTCTCTTTCCAACATGCATGAAGCCAAGTAAATGCTCAAAGGAGTATTTAAGTTTTCGACTTCTAACTTACACTTTAACCAAGCAATTTAAAAATCACCCATGGTGAGTTGTTCATTTTGTAGAACTTTCGACAACACTTGACAAGGTTTTAGAGTCTGAAGAATTTCTTCAATTTTATTCCACGAATTCTCATCTATACGAAATCGTGAAATATGAGTTTCAAAGTTTCAAATTCTTTATTCAATACTAGCTATAATACCCGGCTTCGCCCGGGAGTTGATATGAGATTACGTGGTAGTTGAAATAAAAAAATAAACTATGACGTCATAGTAAAAAAAATATTGAAAATATATTATTTTTTCAAAAATAATTAATATAAATAATTAACAATCAAACTGAGAACTTCCTTTTTTTAATTCGGTTAAAACTACTTACATTTGATATTTCACAATAAAGGCTCACAGACGATTTTTTTCTTCTCGGCTTCACAATCGAGAATTGATTAAACACACTATTGAAAATACTCACACGTGATATTTCAAAATAAATGATCACTGATAACAAAAATAAATAACAAAAAAAAGGTTGGTTCCCTTGAGCTTAAAAACCCACTTGCTACTAATAATATTTTCGCTCACCGGTGCTTCACTAGAAGACCAAGTATTATTATCATTTAAGGTTTGTAATTCTTTCTCAATTGCCTCTTTCCACTACCTTGCATTCTTTCTTCCCATAGCTTCCTTAAAATGTAACTGGTTCACTATTTTTACTTACAACATTGTGGCACTGACAAAATGACGTCTGTTTCCTGGCTCTTCTACTCCTTCGGTTCAGAACCGTCGTTTTCTCTACCTCTGACGATTCATCATCGCATTGTTCATATTCGCTATGAGACTCACTATCTCCAGTAGACTCTACATTAAGAGTAGTAAGAATATCACTTGTGCCTTGAGTTTCTCTATCTTCAGTCACATCACTCACCTTCATTGTTCCTAGAGTTTCATCTTCAATAAATTGTTCATTCAAATCCAATGTGACCATTGATTCATTCTCTTTACATACATTTTGGTTTAAGAAGACTACATCTCTTTTTGTATCTATACAATTTCTCCCTGGAAAATATATTCTCTAAACCTTCACATGTTCTCCAAAGCGAATCATTATTTCCTTCTCTCCTTTTGGGTCCCATTTTCTCCCCTTTTCTTTTAGAATATGTACATATACCAAAAGCCTTCAGTTAATGAATATTATAATTATTTTTCGTCCACAATTTACATGGTGATTTTCTATCTTTGTTTTCGCTGCTTTCGTTCTTAACAGGACAGGAAAAAGTCCTGTCCTGTTTAGAACGAAAACAGCGGTGTTTACCGCTTCAGCCCAGTTTCTTCGGCAAGTCTTTATTAAGATATTCCTTGCTGCTTCGACACGAGTTCTTTTTTCACGTTCAGCTTTCCCGTTTTGTTCCGGTGTATAGGTAACAGTAGTTTCATGAATTATCCCTCTCTGAACACATTTCTATCACTTCTTTGTTTATAAATTCTAATCCATTATCAGTCCTAAAAGTCCTGAAGTCAGGACTTTTAGGACTGATAATGGATTACTGATAATGGATATAAGTCATTTACCGCTTACATTCTCCGATTTGTCCAGAAAATTCTCCAGACGTTTAATTTCGTGTATTGCTTTGACGAAATACACAGTCCTAAAGGTAAAGTAGATCCTTTAAAACAACAAAATATCTCGAACCACCCAATCGATTATTCTTCATGGGTCCACATGTATCCCCATATATTATTGCACGTCCTACTGGATACGCTCTCACTTTTTTTAAATGGTAGCCGAATCTTTCCCTGCAAACAGCTTTCACATTGAGGAACTGAAGATTGTTTTATTTCAATGTTATTTTTGCTCAATACTTTTTTGACGTTATCAAAATTTTGATGTGCCATCTTTTCATGACACTCGTTCAAATCATTATTCACAACTTTTGCAATACTTGCACCTTTACACTTGAAACGAAAATTTAAATAATATGAGCTCTCAATTCTTTTTCCAATTGCACAAAAAACGCCATTTCTGATAAATTGGCATGCGTAATATATCATTTTGATATAACCCCGGTCAGAGGCGCGGTTCACAGAGAATAAATTTGTCTTTAAGTCGGGAACAAACGACACACTGTCTCTACTGTTGTGTCTATCTATCCATTCACTTCCATTATTGACTTGCACCGCCATTTCTCCACATCCTAACACACTAATGGCCCCACCGTTACCGACTATTACGAATTTTAGCGATCAACTTCGAAATGATGAAAATAATGAATCGCGGCACATGTGCTCTTTAACTCCCGAGTCAACTAACCATTTTGATTCTTCGTATTGTTTATGCACTGAGTCCGATACAACAAACGCATATCTTTTTATTGTCCTTAAACCTTCTAAAACGACACTGCGCTTTGTAATGTCCGATTTTAGCGCAGTAAACACACTTAGTATCGTTCATCTTTTCTCACTATCTATATTACTTCTGCACTCTGTTTGGAAATGTCCGGATTTGCCACACTGAATACACTTAACTTCTAGCTACAAACGCCGACGTAGACGATGTACTATCTTTTGCTTCTGTCTTTTCCTTCAGTCTCTCCTACTCGATTAGCAGCCTGGCTAAGTTATGAAATGTTTGCCTGGCTTTTGATGCGGACTCCCAGGCCGACACAAAATGTTTATATTCGTCCGGAAAACTTATTAACACTTTAGTTATAGCGAAGTTATCTGACACTTCATCGCCCAACTGTTTTAACTGTTTTTGTATTTCCTGTACTTTTGATAGAAACACAAATATTTCCTTCTCATTTTACTGATTCGTTAAAAAAACGCTGTTGGATGATGTGGATGCTGGTCTCCGACTTTTGTTCGTATATACTGAGAAGTTTTCCAAATTTCAGACGAGGTTGTACATGTGACAAGATGTAGCATAACATCTTCCGACATTCATGTCAGCAGAAGTGTTTGAGCCTGCGCGTCCTTAGACTCTCAAGTAGTTCGTCCGATCTGTAGCGTCCTCAGGTTTCACAGTTTGTACCTCCACAATATTCAACGATCCCAGACCCCTCAAAAGTACGGTTATTTGAAATTTCCATATGTTCCAGTTTCGGACAACTTTCAGTTACATTACATTATTCGTGATACTTATTGGATTTACTTCCATGGTGCGGTCCTTTTTTGCTATTTATCTAAAGCAAGTAATATCCTTCTCGATAAAAATTTTATAGGCGTGTCCAGACCTAATGTTACTTTTCGCCGATAAAACAAAAATAATGCTCGATGTCACTGATTTTACTTTTACTTACAGGTATGCGGGTCTGGGCCCATAACCTGTACAAACTAATGAATGAAAACTGTTTTTATTTGTTAATAATGTTGTTTTATTCTCTAATATGTCTCGGACATGTGTTTACATGAAGAAAGATAAAACAAAAGATTAAGAAACAAATGCATTCTACAGTAACAATATAGCCAACCTTAGAATAATATTTGTGTTGCATTATTAATATTATTGGAACACTATTATTAGTTATTGGAAGGCATTTTGTCTTCCAATAACAATAGTGTTGATTGAAACGATGGATGGTAAAAAACTTTGGGAAATTTTACCAGAGTTTAGGATAGACGGGTCCCTGCTGCATACTGAGTATTCTATGTATACATAACCAATGTGTATATATATCCAACATAGCAAAGTTTGAATCAAAACCGTTTCATTATTCTTTACTGATCAGAAATAGCTATTTAATTTGTAAATCGTATTCAAACTTTCAATAACGAACTATAAGTTTTTATAAAGAAACAAATACGGCCATCTAAAGGGTGACATTTTCAAAACTGGCTGTCATAATGTGCCAGCCAATCATAGACTCGTATTCGACAGTTTGTTAAACGGTTTAGTTACCGGTTAACGGTTAGTACAAGTCGTTAAATTTTGTGGTCAGCTTTAATTATTTTTTAAGTGATAAAGTAATAAAAGCTACATCAATCAAAGTTATTGTTTAAGATGTAATGAAAACACGATGGAGAAATCCAGAAAACTGGAAAAGAAATATGGCTAAGAAAATGAGGTGAGTACATAGTTAGGTTTAACCATAATATATATGTCGGAAGGTGAGCTAGTATACCTATTTTTTAATATCTGTGATCATGAGTGTCGTCGGTGCAACGTGTGGCGCATCCGCTTGTAACGTCGGAAAGTCATGAACAATATATATTAGTTAGTATAGTTGTGATATCGCGGTCATTAGTACATTTGGCGCCACTGGTGCATCGGAATTCTCGTAGCTTGTTTCTTATTGGTTGGTTTATCGGGAATTCATAAATAAAGTTGCTTCGTTAGCACAACAGGTGGCGCATTAGCAAGTAATTTGTTTCTTAGTGGTCCGTTTGTCGGGAAGTCATGGATAAAGTTGTCTCACTAGCACAACAGGTGGCGCATTAGCAAGTAACTCGTTTCTTATTGGTCCGTTCACCGCAGCCACGCGTATATAAACCCTAGCGCCGCCATATTGCGGCAGACATGCTTTGTGCACGTCTTTCAGTGTTTGGACCAATGTCTAGTACGAAGGTCGCCACTGGTAATAGTCTCTCACTGTCATAGGTTGACAAAGAGACACTTCTAGGTCGCAATTGTTAATTCAATTAGGATCTTGAGGCCCAGGATGTGGGTCGTCCGGAGGGTGCATTATTCGGTCGGCACTCACGTTAAGAGGGGCGGGGTGGAGCCCTTCTTTCCCCTTCTTTTGTTTAGCGTTTGCATAAGCATGTACACCGTGACGTGTTTACGTAGTGTTGTCATAGTAGCAGGCTTACTCCAATGTTTGATGGTTTGTTTAGTAACAAATGGGTGTGCGCTATAGTTGTTTGTGCGTGATTGTGGTTATGTTTGTAAACAGTGTGGTGAGTACTCTATTGTTTATTATTATGAGGTTTACGATGTGGTTGTACGACTAGATCAGGTTTTACGGCTTTGTTTTGATATTTCTGAATTATTCACTAACTACCCTCAAGTTGTGAGTCGGAACTTCTTCATCAATACGCTGAAGGTGACCCAAATATTGCCGATGCAAAACACAAGTTGTCGATTATACGTCACCAATTCAAGCAGAAATGGTCAGCTGCGCGCAATACCAGAACCAGATTCCTAGAAACCATTAAAGTATGGCTTAGGGACACCGTATCACTACCAAAAGCAGGTAACTAATTTATCTTTTCTATTGTTTCAAACTAGCCTTTCAGTTAGTTTCGAACGTACATTAATGGAATGTTGCCAATGACTAACAGTTTATCTTTTGTTACAGTATTAAGCCCAGGTAGACCGCAAAAGTCCTTTTAAGAACTATGTGAAAGGAGTAAAAGGCGAAAAACTGAAGAGCTCCGAAGTTCCGACTTAAATGAGCTGGCATACGCAACACAAATAAAATTGCGAAAGACTGGCGAAGTCGAAGCATCAAAATTAGTAAAGGTCCTCACTAGAAGCCCCCGGAAAGCAAAAAAATATGCATGGCGATAAAAGAAAAAACCGCTTAGCAAGAAAAATAAGTTTCAACGAAATCGGCACACCTTTGTGCCCTGTTAATGTTTGTTGAAGCGGGGCTTATTCAGGCTCAATACGAAGTTATACGAGACACGACCCCAGGTATTTATCCGTGCTATTCGATTATAAAGAAGTTGAAGAAAGAATGCTACCCCGAAATCCACAGCATAACTGAGATCTGTGCCGAAGTAAGGGTACAAAGTTTAATGGATCATACCATCAAACGCCTATTATTGCATCTGGGTGAGGAGGTCCTGGAGTAACTCACCGAATCTGAAAAGCAATCCTTACTTCTTATTAGCAAATGGGGTTGTGATGGATCTCAGCAGGTCCAATATAAAATGAGATTTGAGAATGAGACTGATTCAGACGCAAACATTTTTCAAAGCTCTCTCGTTCCGCTCCGACTTGTTTATGGAGCGGAAAAAAAATGTTGTGGCAAAACCCAACTCCGTTGTCACCACGATATTACAGACCAATTCGCATACGATTTATAAAAGAAACCACTGACGTCACTAACGAGGAGATCGAATACATTGAAACTCAGATAAAAGAACTGAACAAGACCAAGATTGATGATAAATCCGTCAAACATAAAATTGTATTTACAATGGTGGATGGTAAGGTGTGTAACGCAGCAACACACGCCAAGTCCACCATGCGATGTTTCATATGTGGCGCCACATCTGTGGAATTCAACGACCTTGCAAAAGAAAGGCCCTGCAATATTGACAATATGCGATTTGGTCTGTCTTTGCTCCACGCTCGAATAAGATTTTTCGAAAGTATTCTGCACGTAGCATAGAAATTACCCATCAAGAAATGAGGGCTCGCTTGTCGGATGAAGAGAAGCAACTAGTGGAGATACGAAAAAAAGATATTCAAAATAAGTTTCGTGAGGAACTCGGTTTATTAGTGGATATTCCAAAGACCAACTTCGGAAACACAAATGACGGGAATACCTGCAGGAGATTTTTCGAAGAATATGCAACATCTGCAGAAATAACTGGGATCGATAAGAATTTAATCTACAGATTAAAAGTAATACTAGACACCATGTGCTGCGGTATAAAAATAAACTCAGAAAAATTTGAAATTTACTGCAAAGAAACCGCCGAATTGTACGTTGCTTTGTACAATTTTCACCCTATGACGCCGACACTGCATAAGGTATTGCACCATGGTGCAGCCGTCATCAAGGAGGCCATCCTGTCAATCGGGCAATTGCCAGAAGAAGCTGCCGAAGCCCGAAACAAACACATACGAGCATTTCGGCTCAACTACGCTCGAAAATTTTCCAGAGTAGCTTGCAACACTGATGTGTTAAATAGGCTGCTCTTGACGTCGGACCCTTTGCTGACCGGATTGAGAAATTCCAAACATAAAAGAAAAAGTCCTCTATCTGCAGATACGATGAATCTCTTGGAAGAAAATTATTTGTGCAATATTAGTATAGAAAATGACTCTGATGATGATTAAAATTAGAAATAAAAACTTTTCAGAACATTGATTGCCTTTTTTTACACTAATATAACTTAAAATGTAAGGAAACACTGTTTTAATACATTTTCACAAAAAAAAAAATATTATTGTCCGTATTTTAGGGTCAAATACCTGTCTGTGCGCCATAACGTCATGACGTGTTCCGATTCGGTGGGTAAGGTAGCCGGTAAACTATAACTTTACTTTTAAAGGTAATGAAACCAAGTGAAAATGCAGTAGTTAAAAGAAAGAAAGTACGTGTTTCGGGAGGTGCAGAAGTTCTTACTCATGACGATGTGGTAAAGAAAATATAGAAAATAAATCAAACAAAACAAATAGTATAAATAAAAATAAAAAGCAGAAAAATAATTATGAAAAATGGTGACAAAAAAGTATTTCCAGTGACTGCCTCAGTTTAGATTCATTACAGGCCTGTTCAATTTCTAATTTCCAAGAGCCAGAGTTGTCGGTAATGCCGAATATAGATCCTAAAAAACAAATAACCATTATAGATCAGTACGTACAAAAAGAGTCATATAAAATAAAATTATCCCGCAAAGATTATCAAAATTTACATTCAAGAAAGAGACAAAGTCAACTTCTGATACAAGAAATATCAAGATAAAAGCAGGAAACAACGTGGTAAAGGGAAAGAAAATTGAAAATTGCAAAAACACCGGTAAATAAAAAAAACGGATGGACAAAAAAAAAATAAAAATTTTGTATAATCGTCTTCAGAAGACGGCAACTTCAGCACTCGCGATTCAGATACGTCTGAGCCCGAAAATAGGAATACCTTATAAAGTATTTATTACCAGATAATGAATATGATCAAGAAAATGTTGAGCTCAAAAATGCTAAATCTTTTGGGCTACCAGATATTTATTTTGATGAAAGCGATTCCTGTATAAAGTTAAAAGAAAACGAAAAAAATGCGTTAAACACTATGTTGGTAAAATTTTATCAATCGAATATGACTGTCTAACCATCAAATTTATAGAAAAGTCCATAATACCCAAAAAAAATCAGTATTTGCTTATCCTAACGTTGACGACATTTGTGAACTTGAACATATTGAGGACATTGTAGCAGTCCTTCTTAACCCAAAAATAGCTAGGCGTTTAGGATAGCTAGTTGGCCCCAACTTGAATTTAAAAATTCGTTTTGACATCTACAATGTGCAATAAGTTTGTTGTCCTACAAACTAACTGTCGTCTTTCGTTTTTAATTACATTTTGCTAGGTTTAAGTAAAACTTCTTTTGAGTTTTATCATTTAGATATAAATGTCTGTGCCATATAATTGAAACTCAGATTGTAAATTTAGAAGTAGATATACTTGTAAGTAATATGTTTTACCACTGAAACATTTTTTATTTTAAATCCCGTAGCTATAAGAAAATAAAACTTATTCATTTAATTGATTCCCAACCAGTATTTTAAGTAGGTACCTAACTTGTAAACCCTTTGCCTATTTCTTTATTTTTCGTGTTCCCACCTACTAAAAAAAAAATCATATTTACCAATCGAATAGTTTTTACCCCTGAAAAACCTATGGGCGCACACGCACCCTAATTTATGATTTATGTTCTACTGAACCCAATATTGATAGCAGTAAAGTACAGAATGCAAAATGTTGTAGGACTCAATTCGTTGGTGCCTATATTTCGTTAAAATGTTTAAATGAATATTCTAGAACTATTTACTTACCTCGTTTGCTGGTCAGTGCGTCTACTAATGTCACTTACTTTACTCTTGTATTAATCTTCTTTAACCTAATTCCACATGCAATAATTCGTTGCGTAGGAAACACATTATCATAACGATACTATAATTTAACAGCCAATTTCTATAGAAACCTAAACATTGTTAAATGCAACTTTTTATACAGTTTGAAAGAAGTTAATGTTGCGGCTTGGTATTTATTACCGATACGGGTCTAATAAAATAAAATTAAATCTAACACCTCATTCAACCATTTGTTTTAGAGTTGTGTTTGATAAATAACACATAATTTTTATGCACATTTATGATGTGGTATTGTAGTTGGAATCAGTTTTATTTCACTTAAATATTGTAAAAATATTTAGACTAGCGAAGAGGCTTCATTGAAAAGTAAATAAATGTTTACAAGATGTAAAAATACATGAAAAAAGACGTGTGGCACTCGGAGACTGCCGTGGTAAAGCTATTTCAGGCATGAGTCACCGTATTGCGGGGCGAATAGGGGGATTTCGCATGTGCAGTAACGCCGATACAACCAATGCCACCTAGAGGCGAGTTGCTGAACTGAAGAGACAAGCGTGATCTTTTTTTCGCAAACAAAGATTAAGCTTGTCGCTATATTTTTTTATTTCATTTAATGTTTATGAGATCACGATGAGTTTGTTCTTTTTACCTATTGAGTGATAGTAAGGTTATTAGTGTACATATATTGACCGATGTTGCTTAGTGCTTGCTCGCCGACACCAAAGATAGCTATTAGACCAAAGACAGCTATTGGACTAGCAAGGAATCCTGTATTGTCAGCTACGATGGTAGCCAATTGTGGTAATCATATGGCCGCGACATGTACAGTGGGAGGACCTATAACCCCCTGCCCTGGCATCGTCGTGGCCTGGCACTGTCGTCCGTCTGGCGACATTGTCTTAGCGAAGTTGTTATAACTTCCAGGGTCCACGGTACCGACCGGATGTCGACCGACCACTGCAAAAGGGCCAGACGAGCATCCAGAGTTTGAGTCCCGGAGTTTGTAAGGGCTGACGGGAGCGGGTGACAATACATATTTTTTATGCACATTTATGATGTGGTACTGTAATTGGAATCAGTTTTATTTCATTTAATTATTGTAAAATATTTAGACTAGCGAAGAGACTTCATTGAAAAGTAAACAAATGTTTACAAGATGTAAAAATACATGAAAAAGACTTGTGGAACTCGGAGACTGCCATGGGTGGTTATTGCATAAGCATGAGTCACCGGACTGCGGGACGAATAGGGGGATTACGCATGCGCAGTAACGCCGATATAACCAATGCCACCTAGAGGCAAGTTGCTGAACTGAAGAGACAAGCGTGATCAAAAAGTCATTAAAAGTTCTGCTATTCATTGATAGATGGCAAAACTAAAAAGTATCACTCCTGTGCCTGTCGGAGTAGGGGTGTTAGGTTATTCTCGTTACTGAATTTCTGGATTCGGTGTCCACGCTCAAGGGTCGCGATAGAAGCTATGCAATAGCTTTAAAATATTTTAATTATGGAACTCAATAAAGATAAAAAATAAACATGTGTTAAATATTTTACTCGAAGATGATGGAGTCAAAGCAATTTAGAACTATTTAATGATTAAAAAGGTTGGTGCATTTGCAATTTGTTGCAATCTCAATAAAGGAATTGTAAAAAAAGAAGTACTGGAAGGATACCCTTCTTTTTTTCTTCCATAGTCTACCTAGACTATGGAAGAAAAAAATTTTGCCCTAACATTATTTAAAAGGTCACCTACATGTTATGGTTTGCTGAAGAAATTGTTTTGTCTACCAGCACAGACAACTTTCAAAAACCTACTTAAGAACATTACTTTACCTGTTGGTGTTCACATTAATGTCCTGAAATTAATAAAAAAAAAACAGATAAGGAAATATGAGCACTTATTTGTTTTAATATATGCTTTAGTTTTTATGATTGCTAGCCGACGGAAAAGGCTGAAGCAACCTACTGCGCATTATTTTTCCAGCTCTTATGTAACTGCTTACAGACTAGGAGTTCTTGTTTGTAACTGGAAATCGCATATTGATTCACTTTGCAATTAAATCGATAGGTTTGTATATGTGTTGAGAAGAATTAGAGAAGTGTCAGGATTAAAGGCATCTCTGCTAACTTATCATAGCATATTTGGGGGAATTCTGTAGAACTAACTAGACTATTTAGAGTTTAGAAAAAGTGTATATGAGCGATATGTAGTGTCAATCAGTTACATTCATGCAAGCCACTTTTTCAGTCACTTAAAATATTACCTTTACCTTGTTCATATACAGGCTTATTGGACATGTGTCCCGATCCCGTTAAGGGGGTGTAGATGAGGTCATTGGCTAACTAATTACCCATGAGTATGCGCCGAAAAAGTGAACCAATCACGAGTTATATTTTTTTTCCTTTTTTAAAAAAAATAGGGTAATACAACTTTAAAAACAAGATTTAAAAAAAAAACTACGGCGTATTTTAGTATAATTAGTTATTATCCAGTTACAGATTACTCCAGTACGTTATAAAACACAATAAAATAAATAAAAACATTCATAGTTTTGAAATAAGAGATAGAAAACTCTACATTTTTAATGATTTTTACAATGTTGTGTGGAATAAAGTGTATTTTTTTTTTCAAGAAATCACTAATGTACTTGGACGGCAGAACATTTTAAAAACATCTACACATTATTAGCTATCCATCAAGATACAACATTCACACAAAAAGTTACATAAC
>NJDC01003205.1:34234-52014 GCA_002245475.1 Calephelis virginiensis
AGGACTTTTAAAGGGGAACAATTCTTTCATACATGATTTTTATGAAAATTTCACCGTTAACGCAGCGCACTATTGATAATAGGAAAAAATCCCCCGATTTTAAAACATTTATCATTGGTGCTCCGCTCCTATTGATCTTAGCGTGATGATGTATAGCCGATACCCTCCTTTAATAAATGGACTTTCTAACACTGAAAGTTCAAGAAAATAAACAAACAAACTCTTCAGCTTTTTAATATTAGTATAGATAGTATAGATTATGGTTCCGAGCTCTTACAAAAAATATAAACGAACTACTTTCATACCAACTTAGTCATAAAAGGCGAGTTTCGGTTCATTTTATTAACAGAAAAATCTGGAAAATTAATTTGTCTATACTAAACACATTTAGCGGTGACGTAGTTTTGCACGTTTCCATGTTTATATTCTTTTATAATAAGGTTGATAGGTATACTTTTGATTAAATATCGCTATAAAAAGTAGCCTATGTTCTTTCGTTCCTCATTAAATGTCGAAATACAAAGTTTCACTGTTATATTTTCAAAAATGACGATTTTCCATACGAACATTCGTCACCTGTTTTTACCCCAATTTTCTCCCCCAATGTTCGCTATAAAAATAAAGTGTCTGAATACAAAGTTTCACTGTCCTATCTTCAAAAATGACGATTTTCCATACGAACATTCATCCTCAGGGTCTATTCAATCTCTGTACCAAATTTCATCAAAATTGGTTCACTGGTTTAGGCGTGAAAGCGTAACAGACAGACAGACAGAGTTACTTGCGCATTTATAATATTAGTAGGGAAGTAGGGACTAGTAGGGATGTATGTAGTAAAAGGCGGTTCTTTAAATAAGTATTACAAACAGACACTCCAATTTCAATTATATTTATGTATATACTCGTACATATAATATACATGTTACTATTACTCGTACCTATTAACGTACACGCTTTATTTTACCGACCAATTGCATGTCTTCGATTCTGGACAGAAGTAGACGGACAGGAGATGTCAGAGGCATTCATACTTAACATTGTTAATTTATAATGTTTTAAAGGTTGTCAAAAAAACAGAAATTATGATGATGACAGTATTACAGTCTCCTAAATTAAAAGTGTAACATAGTTAAGCAAAAGGTAGAAACTCCCACGTAACAATATTCATCAGGCTGGGTCGCCGCTCGTTACTCACTGGAATTTAATATATCGCGGGCACGGGCTCTCGAGTACCGACTCCTGGACGCCGATTACACCAAAACGTTAAATTGCCTCTAGTAGCTGTCACTTGTTACGATCTAGGAGTTGTCACAAGTTACGATTACATTGTTTTTACATTTAATATATGCGGTTCTTAGGGTTAGGGTGTGAAGACAGAATCTTACAAATCATAACCATTGGGATAGAATTTATTTTATAATTTACCTAAATATATTTTAATTTGACCTTACAAAAAGGTTTAAAAAAAAAAGTTTAAAAGGCCTTACAAAAGGCTTTTGCGCTTAGTAAATATATTTACTGTATATTTGCTGGAATTGCAACTAAGCATGATTCACTTTGGCGCAATTTGCGAAGAAAGTGATTCTGAGGTCTTGAGGGACAAAGGATCTGAATTCGAGCCGGCAGGAAGGTGTCACTGTGCAGAAACTTGCCCGGGCAGGTATCCACCGCCTTACCTACTCCTGCCGCCGTAATGTGTCTAACATGTTCCGGTCCATTGGTAGTCCATTCCGAGTAGGGTACCCGGTAGATTTGCACAATAGGTCTTCCATCCCGGCCGCAAGACAGCGATGCACCTGTAACATCTATGGTGTCTATCGGCCACGGAATGGCTTTTATCCTCAGGAGACCAGTGTGCCTGTGCGCTGACCTTTCACATACAAGGGAAAAAAACCACTAAGTTTTGACTGGAGTGCAAGATTAGTCCTTAGAAGCGACAACCGGTGCAAGCGGCTTATGGCTTAACGGCTAAGGTTTTTGATTATTAGCAGATTTTGGTTATTCGATATTATCTAATTATTAAATAAAATGTTTTAATGTTTGACATACATATAATTATTATTAAAGTAAGTGTGAAAGGAAAGATTGCAAAGGTTATAGTAGAAATAGAGAATGAACTTTTGAGATGTCTCATGACCACATACACAGAATTCGTATCTAAAACTCCGAGGTTGTAAACTCGAAGTTAATTTGTCAATCTTTAACTCGGGATTTATCTTGCACGAACAAAAATTATCCCTGGGTATAGCAACCCAACATTCTTACTCTGTAAACTCAAATTCATTCATTCGTTTTACATCCAGCAAAATATGAAAGGGCGAATAATGTACCTACCTATTATATAAGTATTCTCATGTATTTCTCGCATAAGGAATTTGTTATTTATGTCTTTTTTTATGTCAGACTCAAAAGGACATCGTGCTTAGTGGTTTATTGTTCATTAGTTTTGACAGCTTACATCATATCTAAAAGTATCTTCACGCCCATATCCCCGAAGAGGTAGGCAGAGGCACAACCAGGGCACCCACGACTAGCCGAAGATATTAAGTCCCACAATGTGATAGGTGACAAGCCTATCGCCAACCGGGCACATATCCTATTCCAAGTAACATTTTTTTTATTAGAAAATTGAAAAAACCCAATTTTCTTTTATTTGCCCGACCCGAGATTCGAACCCGGGACCTCATGCAGTCGAGTCCAACAACTGAACCGCTGGACCACAGAGGCGAGTTATATCTTGTTATATCTAGAGTTAGAAATATAAGTAATATAACCCTCCAACTTCGGGAGATTAAATAGTTAATCATATAACCTATAGCTTAGTGCAAGCTCGAGGTTGCGCAAGAGAAAATAATGATTTAACCCTATATTGGAAGCTAATTTAGGGCTAAGTAAAGATCGTGCAAGTGGGCCTAAGTTGTATATACATAATTAACACTGCGTTATTTAAGTTTTCAAATTTATTTAATGCAATCGTCAATTTGTCTAAAATTTTGAATACATCTTCTAAGTGATTGAAATTTTTATACAATTTATTATTAAGATGTAATTCGTTTTGGCGTGGACTAGTGTACGTTTGGTAAATTACGTCGGATAAATATTTTGATTTGACTGGCTTTGTAAAATTAGTTTTTACAGTACGAGCTTTCTCGGCTGACTTCTCGGACACTACCACTCGTGACCCGTATCGAGAGTATTCGGACGTCGGTAAATCCGAGAAGATAAGTGTCTTCGGCTATTAGTGGGTGCTCTGTTTGTAGCTATGCCTACCTCTACTTTGTCTATATGTATGCACATAACTTCCGAAGGACTAGACCGATTCGGCTAATGTTTAGGTAGGTTTTAAAGATAAAACTAGGAAAGGACTTGTTTATCCGCTGACTAACGAAATAAACAGAGTAAAATTCTAAGAACAAAAGTAGAATGGATTCAGTAAAGAAAAGGTTGCAGTTACTTCTTCAATGTACTATTCTGTCAAGAAAGTACCGGGAAAAGATTAATAATACCCAAACTGTGTTATTCATCAAAATTTGTTTTATCACCATTAAAGTATGCTCGTTCAGAAACGATGCACTCAATCATGAAAACATTTTTAAATGCTGTTTTCGGATTGTGTTCAATTTCTGCCATGAATTATCTTTACATCTTTAACCGATTGAGAACGGGTGGCACGAGGTAGTAATTTGAATTTACGAAAAAACGAAGTCGGCTGAAGTCATAGCTGGTGAATATGTCCGTGGGTATGGTGGTTGCTCGATGGCATTTGTTGAGTGTTTAATAAAAAAATAGTTTACAATGACGACCATGTGCGAAGGCGTATTATCGTGGTGCAAATTTCAAGAATTTTCTTTTGACAGATCTGTAGAGCTACTCTTTCTAAGCTCGATTTACGCAATGTTGGAAATTGGAATGGAGTATTTCATTTTAGGTACCTACTCTTAAACATAATATTGGCGAATTATTAACATTTAATTAATAGTTAACAATAAACTATTTTATCGGATTCGTTAAATTTGTTTGCAACTAAATATTAATAATCCGCTAGTACAGTGTTCAAAAGTATCTAAACTGACAAATACGATTCTAATTTAAAATTAGCATTATATCAAAATTCAAGACTAACCCCACTGGACTTTTCTCTTTTAAACGCCGCATAACGCTCAAAATAATATTCCTTAATTACCGTTTGACCTTCCCACAAGAGTGCACGACACCGCGATAGTCAAAGAAAACACTCAATATGACTGCCTATTGAACGAGATTGGCGTGGATTTTTCGGTTTCAGTTCCACTCTCCACTCCAGGCGCCACTCCAAAGCCTGTTGACTAGTTTGCATGTCAAACTCGCAAACCCACCTCTCGTCAGTGACTTTGCATTTCATGAATATTGGGTCGAAATGGACTTGTTCTAGAATGTCCTCAACGACTCTTAAGCGATTAATTTTTGGAGAAAACTTAGGTCTTTTGGGACTAGCCGAGCGGCGACATGTTTCATATCCAAATGATTAGTTAAAATGATACGCAGCGACTCGTGAGATATAGAAAGTTTGGCGACTATCTCTCTCAAAGTCGAAGGAGGATTTTCAGTTAGTGTTTCCTTCACTTTTGCGATATTAACTTCAGTTGCAGACGTTAATGGCCTACCAGAGCGAGACAAATCTTCCGTCCCATCTCGACCGCTTTTGAACGCTTTGTACCACTCATAAGTGCAAGTTTTTGATAAAGTCTATTCACCGTAAGCCTTTTGTAACATTTTCACTGACTCGGAACACAAAGTTCCATTGGCGATCCAAAAATTAAGAAAAACTTTGTTCGATGTTTTTGTCCATTATGAATTCGCTATACGTACTACTATTAACTAAAAACAGCACTGTATTTAATATAAATAACAAATGCAACTCAAACTGAACTCAACTCAACAGTTGTGCCAATCTAATAACATAAAAAAGACAGGTTGCACTGGGGGAGTGCCAGCAGAAGTGAAAACTTGAATAATTTTGCACGAATTGCTTTATTTATCAGTATGAAAGTACTATCATTTATGTGGCAGAATACAATATTCATTTATTGAGCTACAAACATGACACCACGAACATTCGCGCAAGCGCCCTGCGCCGTCTTACGAATTTTCGATCTGACCGATCTGACGCGAGTTTAGAAGTTTTTACCCATTCCAAAAAGAGTGCGCAACGCTACTAACGAAGTTTTCATTAAAAAAAAACGATTTTTTTTTTAATTTGGAACGATAAATAAATGATCGATTCCCGATACTTTTTTGACTGAATGTATATCAGACACAAAGGTCGATTCAGAATTTTCAATAAAATGTAATGAAGTAAGCCTTCACTATGACATCTAAATCGCTTGTGGTATGAATTTTAGTTCTCTTATATTATAACAGTTGTTATCGATGTGTTGATCTAAGACTAATAATGTGACTGATATACTAATAATGTAACGTTAGCGATTTTAGTACTGTAAATTCATGGTAAGGGCTCTGATCGATCAGACCAGGGTCGTTGCCCATGCAGTTTTTTTTTAAATATTAACTGATGCTGATTATTTGAAATTAATATCAGTTGATGATGATGCGTGATTCAACCCTTTATTCCCGAAGAGGTGAGCAGCAGCAGCAGCAGCAGATTTACAACCACGACACCTACGATAAGCCCAAGACATTTTAGTCCTATAATGTCATAGTTGACAAAACTTTTTTTATGTGACCGATCAGCGAACAAGCATACGTGTCTTCTGATAGTAAGAGACTGTTGTGGCCTATAGATGTTGTGACATGATAGAGACATTATAGCGACAGGCAGCAGAGAGCCTGGCAGAGAGGCAGATAGTCTAACATGGTTTATTCTAAACAACAAGGGTAAACCTATGTCCAACCGGGTAGTTATCCAATGCTAGGCAAGGTTACTTTTATGATAAAAGAGTTTACGATAAAATTAGCTTCCTTCACATTCATTTTCAGGGTTCCGTAGCCAAAGACCAAAAAATAAAACCCTTATAGATCCGTCATGTCTGTCTGCCCGTCCGTCCGTATATCATAGCCACTATTTTCCTAAACTATAAGAGATAATTTGGCTAAATGTCGACCTAGGTCTCCCCGGATACCCAGGTATATCCATTCACCTTCGCAATGTATGTCTGTAATCTGTATTGTCGTTCTTTAATCTGTCATTCTTACAACATGATCGAACTAACGGAACATGCCTTTACTCAATTATTTAACAACACGTTCTTTCAATCGTACTCTTTTCTGAACTCACCAATTCAAACGCAAATGGTGAGCGTAATACCACAAATTTTGCGGAGCGCTCTCATTTTTTATATTTTTATGTTTCTCTAACGTACCCAACTGCTTCTCCAATAAATTTAGGATAAGCATAGAATATAAAGTGTATGTATAATGTAAAACGTGTGTATGTGTAATATCATTAGTGTAGCGTTCTTATTTATCAGTTTGATAAACTAAGCTCAGCACACTCAGCTCACTAGCAAACTAAGCACACTCCTTTCTACCTACCTCTACTTACCTTGCTGTGCCAAACTTCCGTACCTTCCATTCCTGCTAAAACCACTACCAAGATAAACAAACACATTCTTTTATCGCCAGCACTACAACGCAAATAAATTCATACATTCGTTCTGGCTACGTATCTTTTATATACTATTTTTGTTTTATTCACATTTACATGAGGATTCAGCTGTTTCTGTATCTATATGAGTAGAAAGAGTCAGAAAAACTTCAATGAGTTTGTTCCTTATCAGCGCGGTGGTTGGTAACAACCCCGAAGCGTTTTTAATTAAACATGTCCATACCATGTCTATTAAAACAAATTTTAATAGACATGTTAGGTATTAATGGTAAAAAATTATAGGTTTTTAATATATTCTTTATAAAATAAAGGATCAACTTAGAGATAGCATGAGAAAGTTGAGATCGAGTACGCTGTCGATGCAAACTGGCTGATTCTTAAAATTGGTCCGCTTGTTCGCGTCTACATAGATTTAACTTTTAAAAATGCAGTAATCAATCAAAAACAATATTATTTTTTCATTTTCAGTTTCATATTCATTTCATATATTATTCTTTTATTAATTTTTATGATGTATGAACAACTGCACATTTTTAATTACACTTGGTAGATTGAAAAATTAACCATGAAACGCTCTGCGATTCACTTTTTTTGTTAAATTTAATTTCGTTTGTTTTTTAATTCGTTTTTTTTTACTTCAAAAAAATACAGATTTTTTGGGTAGTTGAGATTAATTATTTTGTCTAAAATGAAAAGTTTTGTCTGTCTAATATATTGTACTAGCTGTCCTGGCGAACTTTGTTCCACCCGTTCATTTTGTATAGAAAAAAATTACATTTTTTTTCTCATTTTCCCGGTAAGATAAAAATCTTCATACGAACCTTGTCCTGGCAATAACTAACATATTACAAAAAGAATTAGTCAAATCGGTCCAGTCGTTCGGAAGTTATGCGCTTACCAACACATTCAGCGATTCATTTTTATATTAGGTATAGATTATAGGCAGAAACGACTTTCAATTTCCCTAGTGCGTTAGTTTTTTTTATGATATAAGAAGACAAAAAAGCAGAAGGATTTCCCGATGGCAAGAAATTCATGTCGCCTAAGGACCCAAAGGTGGTAATGGTGCGTTACCAACCTAAAGCCGGCATGTTAGGCCTTGAGCAAAAGTAAGCTTACCGGCTACCTTACCCTCCGAACCGGAACACGTCGATGGCAAGCACTGACGTTATGGCGGCAGAATTAGGTAAGGCGGTGGTACCAATCCGGGCGAGTCGCTGCGAAACTCTACCACCTAGAAGGATGCCACGGTGTTAGTGACGTCAAGCCCAAGCTCACCTTTTACGAGCTGTCTGGCAGAAAGCATTATATTGGCAGTAACAGGGCGGTAGTCGAAGGACCTGATGTCCTTTTTCTTTGGCCATCTCGACTAGGGCATAGGTCGGTCCCACCGACCAACGACGAAGTGAAAGATCTAATCAAAGATCTCCACAACAGAAAGGCCCCGGGACCTGACGGTATCTCAAACAGGATAATTAAATACTTTCCTCCCGCACTCATATACCTACTAGTAAACATCTTCAATGTATTACTAGTAGGCAGTGCTTTTCTTGAAAGAAGCCACCGTCATAGGAATACATAAACTGGGTAAACCCCGTAACGTCACGAGTAGTTACTGCCCGATCAGTCTTATTAAATCCCTCGCCAAAATGTACGAGCGTGTTATCCTCGCCCGCCTTAAGACGGTCGTAGCTGAGAAACAATTGTTAATGGATGAGCAATTTGGTTTCCGGGCAGCCCATTCATGTACAAATCAAGTGCACCGCCTTACGGAGCACACACTAGACGGCCTGAATAGACGACTACCCTTATATACAGAAGCGATATTGTTCGATGTGGCCAAGGCGTTCAATAAGGTCTGGCACAACGGCCTAATCTATAAGCTCTACGAAATGGGCGTGCTAGACAGACTAGTAATCATCATACGAGACTACTTGTCGAATCGTACATTCAGATTTCGTGTAGAAGGGACTCTTTCTCGCAGTAGGTCCCTAGAGGCGGGGCTCGGTGCTCTCACCTATATTATACACCCTCTACACGAACGACGTACCCCGACCGCCTCGCGTCCACGTAGCCCTCATCGCGGACTACACGGCTCTAAATACAACTCACCGTCGCGGTAAGCAAATAGGCTACCTCCTCAGAAACGTGGCCACTCTCGTGGGTGACTGGTTCAGGAAGTGGCCTATAGAAGTGAACACCGATAAAAGTGCACCGGTGTACTTTAATCGAGGTCTCAAACCCAGCGAACGGATGAGACCCAGTCGTAGCCCGGGTACAATCAAAATGTTCGGCAAAGCGATCCACTGGGAAAACACAACAAAATACTTAAGGGTCACTCTATACAAAAATATGTCGTTCGAACCGCATATATCGCGTGTCACAAATAAGACTAAATTCGTACTTAGCCGTCTCTTATCTTATTAATAAAAATATTAAAATTTCACTTCACAACAAAGTGACATTTTACAAAACACGTGTTAGACCTATATTAGCCTACCGTAGTGTAGCCTTCGCGCATACCTTCCCGTCCCATATTAAAAAATTACAAGTAGTCCAGTATAGGTTGATGCGAACTGCCACGGGTGCTCCGTGGTACGGTTGCAACGAGGACCTACATCGCGACCTTGATTTACCTACGATAGCGCAGCTTTTTAAAGAACTATCGGAACGTTACTTTGAAATAACGGCTGCCCACCCGAATCCGCTGTTAGCACCCGCGTGTGACTACACACCGGCCGCGAACGCGCCCCCCAATCGGACAACACGTGGCGGGGTCTTCTATGATTCATAGAAGACCCCGCCACGTGTTGTCGGATCCTCCAGACCCAATAACCGCGGCAAACGCTATACTCCCTCCTCCAAACCCGAACACAAATTCACAAAACATCACACAACACCGTTGCTGCCTCTTTCGGCGACGAAGACCTCTCTTGCGCCCGGCGCCTAACGCCGATCGACGAGCCGCCACTAGTCCTCCATCAAGTCCACCCAGTAACTAGAACGCAGCACCAAGTCGGGGTACGGTCTCAGGGTGAATGCCCTTGTTGCTGGCGTTGTAGGTAACAGTCCAATCCATTTAAAAAATGATAGCAACAAATTAGTCATTAAAAAAAGCATAGATCGGAGTTGGTAGCTTATGGCACCGGACTAAGGCAATAAGCTCCGTTCTTAACATTTTATACTATTTATATTATTATGCTCGTAAATACTTATTTTTTAGTACTTTGTAAACGAACTTTGTGAAGGAAGCAAGACAGGTTTGTCAGGATCGTGAGGTCTGGCACTCGATACTCTCTGCCTACCACGTAAGGGACTTGGCGTGAAGATATGTATGTATGTATGTATGTATGTTGTAAACGACCTCCGCGCAATCGATACGAACTGGAACGTGGACGTTAACTAGCGAACTTACCATATTACCTACATTTTACAGTATATTTATTTACTTAGGTATATAAAACTTAATACCAATTATTACTTTAAATGAATCAGTAATAAGTTGTAGTGTCTTTTGACCAATGATTCGCGAGAAAAAATGATATCGACTGTCGATTTATCACCTTTATTTGGTCACAAACTCCTGCCGTCCAAGGAAAGCACTGCGTGAAGCGGCCATGTCATGACCTGGATATCGGCAATAAACTCTGCATCTCTCAATGTGAACACTCACATATGCTTTAATTGAAATCACGCGTTCAATTCATGCTTGTGCGAAATTTAGATATCCAGAGGTGACGTACCTAATGGGACGACACAACTTGGACGAAATGTAATTAGCGCAACAATCTTACCCGGTGTAGGAAAGTCCCATGATGGTCCCACGTTGGTCCCACGAATCCCAATGATTCCTACAGACCTTGAGTTCCAATTCCAAAAGTTACCATTTCCGTTAAGCTTAGATGCGCTATGAACATTAACAAAGCGCGATGGCAAACATGAAAGGTAAGAAAAGAAAGAAAAAATATTTATTTGCGGAATATGAGTGTTACGAAGATGTTACAAAATTATATAAGCGTTCCTACATATTCTACCAACTTGTGGTGTGCAAATATTTTAATAGGTTTTTAATTATTTATTCACGATTTACTATTTACACACTGTTATCGTTTGTTTTGAGATTACATGATTATTTATTAATACACACAATTTTTAGAATGTAAATTAATTTATCCCTATCTACCGTAAACTACTAACTAGCCGAAATGAACTTTGAAAAACCATACTTCTCCAATGGTTAATTGTGTACTATAGCATGTTCAATGTTTTTCCAATGCAAAAACATCGCCTCTGTGGTCTCGCGGTTCAGTTGTTGGACTTGACTGTATGAGCTCCCGGATTCGAACCCCGAGTCGGGCATCAAAAATAAAATTGGGTTTTCCAATTTTGTAACAAAAAAAACGTTGCTCGGAATTGCGGTTGGCTAGAGGCTTGCCACCTATCACATTGTGGGACTTAGTGTCTTCGGCTAGACGTGGGTGCCTTGTTGTACCTCTGCCTACCTCTTAGGGGATATGGGCGTAAAGATACTTTAAACATATATCGCCTACAACCATGCGTCGGTATTAAGGAAGAACTGAATAACTCAAAATATTGGGCAGAGTATCTTCCAGCTTGGATTTAACAATACATTTAAATCATTCAAGTGTGTCTGCATTAATCAATTTAGTTTCGTTGCCTGTAGCAGCAAAGAAAGTCCGCAGTCAAAGTCTTTCCAGCTTGAAATCCTGCTCGTCAATTTCATCAGATGCGTAGTCTAGATTACATTCAGTGCTATTTGGATCTAACAATAACCACGGCATTAGATCAGCAAACTTAAATTCTTTAGCTTCTCACGAATTCCTCCAATAACTCTATCTCACAAAAAAAAACAAATTTCGTTTCAACTCATTTTCACAATATAAGTTAGGGTCTCTAGTTCCGTCATCAAAAAATATGCTTTCTTATTATGCGCCTTCGAGATTTTATGGAAATTCCAAGTTCTTCACACATATGTTTCACATAGCCTACAACGAAATTTGCCCATTCCTGTCTTTTTTCTGTCAATGTCATCTGCAAAGCATTTACTTTCTGAGTGCACAATCCATGTCCTCTTGTTTCTAAATAGTTTTGTGCATCATTCACTTCATATAGCACTGGTTGCCACAGCCCAAAAAACAAAGAAAGGAAAATAACTGCATCTAAACCAGTAAATCACCTGCATCTGTCCTAGCGTTTAAGCTTTCACTTGCCTCTGTCAGTTTTTCCAAAGTGACGAAAATGTCTTTGTAATGATGCCATGTCACATTTACGGCATCGCCTCTTACACTCCAATGCGTGTCTTGAACCCTATTTAAGCTTTTACCTTAAGTTGCTATCAGAACTTCCTAACAATATGTTGACGAGAAAAAAAATAGCAACGCTACGTTACCGACTCTACCTCAACTGAGGCAGGTTTAACAAATAATTTGAGCAGGGTACGAATTCAGCTTTAGGGTTTATTTCTTGAATTCTTTGCTGAATCCTATTTAGCCATGACAGCAGCATTATCATATGCTTGGCCTCTACAGTTGCTTAGGCCATCAGCTTGAGTCTTGTCCAAAATCATCCTTAGAAATTCTTCAGTAATTTTGTCTTTAATTTTTATGAAATGTACAAAAGATTCAGAACTTTTACTTCCTGATGTTCAATTACCATATATCTCAATAACTGACTTGTTTGATCTTTTTTAAAAAGATCTGGAGTGCTGTCAAATATAATTGAATGATACTTTATTTATTTGTGCGATGATATGTTGGCGAAAATTATTTCACAGAATAGCAAAAAATTCGTTTTGTATTTGTGCCGGTGTAATGTTGAATTATTGCCATACTTTTTAGATCTTACAAGATTTTCAAGAAGTACAGGATATTATTTTGCAATCGAAGTAACCAATTCTAAAAAGTTTCATTTATTGATACTGGCGTAATTTTCTCTATGTCCACGTAAAGCGAAATTTTGTTTGGCAAGGAATCTTATAATATAAAAAACATTCTGATAAGAATTTCATGTCATTTTTTTATTTGTTTTGCCTCTATGTCTTGCTCTTTATTGTTAATAGACTGTCGTTTTTGAAGTATGCTCTCCAACTACAACAAATTTGCAATAATTTTGGATGTGTAGTGCACTTGATTCGTGACTTGAAACATTAGGGTTTAATTTCCACCAAGTATTAAATCCATCAGATGAGTAAAATTTAGATCCATTCGGTGTTTTCATGTTATCGAATACAAGTCAACAAAAGCAAAATAATGATGCCTTAGATGAAGAATAAGCCATCCCAGTACGTAAAACTTTTTCACCGTTAGTCAAATAACCGTTGTACAGTTGAACTATTCCTTAGTAGGCCGTCTTGTCTCTCCTGTTTTTAAAGAGCACGAATCTGAGCGTGTTACAGTATGAAATTTCAGCGAAATAAGTATAAATATGCTGAATAATTTCCTGTCCATGGTGAATGAGATGCAATCGGATATTGTCGTCTATGTATTAATTCCAATTTTTAATATCGTCGAAATTTTGGTATTAAATAGCAGACAATGCTGATGTTGTATCAATCTTTGTTTGGAAATTATGCATGTCCATGTCTGAACATACAAATAGAGACACTAATGCAGTAGATGTTGTTGGAAGTTGTTCTTTAGGAATAGTGTCAAGTTCTTGTTTCTATTCAGCTTCATCTGGGTTTGAAGTCAACTAGGATTGTGATGAATTTAAGCCTAACGAGACTTTTCATATACTTAAGTATTAATAATTACTCTCATATAGTCCAACTTAGCTCTTCTCTTATTACGGTCTTTTCATTTTTGATGCTAAAATCAAAAAATATTAAATGATAAAAGTACAAGTTAGATTTGTAAATAAAACTTGCTTTACTGAAATTTTGCATTTTTAGAGTTTTGTACCTCAAAAGGAAAAAAATAGCCCTTATCTTTCATTACTTTTATTGAATCATTTCATTAACCGTCTTTCTGTCTGTCAAGACCTTTTTTCATAGGAACGAGTACTCACACAAATTAAATTGAAATTTATATCTGAGTTTCCCGTCAAGATCTCTTTAAAATATGAAAACACTTTCAGCCTTACTTAAATACGTTACTTAAATTAAAATAACACAGGATCAATAGATCCTGTAAATAAAAAATATCCATATATTTTTAAGCCTAAGTGTTATTTAAATTTTAAATAACGTTGTTTTAAAGTAGGGATGATAATGTTTAAGCTACCTTTTTTTATTTTAATAAATTAAAGTTTGAACAACATCTCAGATAGTCCAACACACAATTAGATACATATAATATTTAATACTCACACATTTAAAAACTTTCAATAATTTCACAATCACTACACGTACTTATTTGCACAAAATTTACAATTTGGTTGCGCTTTCCTATAGTTAAAGTACGAGACAATGTGAATTGGACAACTGATAATCCGTCAATAAAACTTTTTTTTATTGAATTGTCAAACTTTGTCAAAGCACGTAATTCCCATACCTTAAAGGGGCTTCCCTGTACGTGTGATAAACTATATTAAACTTAAAATATACATGTGATAGAAGTGATCTGTATGTGAAACGTGTTGTTTGTAAGTTTACACTCGTAACCGCCTTTGTGCGATGTTAGAACAATCTAGTTACTTATGAAGCAACTCATTAACCTACATTGAATAAGTACATATTCACACTCGTTTGGTCCAAACCCGTTACGATGGGGCTATATTATGTAATACAGTGGCGGATATAATTTACACAGATCTGGTTCAGAAGTGGAGCAATCGATTTTCGTATCAGTTATCAAAACGCGCTAATGAAGCTATCGCAAAAAATACCCGTTTATTTGAAAACAAAGTAGTTGTTACTATACACATAATTATTATACTAAATAACGGAATAAATAAATTTTAAAACAGGAGGACCACAGATCTGAAGGCATATTTCTACGTGCTGATTAATCGCTATCACTGCCTCTTCGGAGTTGGTAAAAGTAAAACCTCTCATCAAATCTTTGATTTTTGGGGCTATGCGCAGGATGAGTGACGAGATGTACTTTTTCGGAAGCGAAAAATGACTTTGTTTTGTTGGCCGTGTGTGGAGAAGCGTTATCATGGTGTAGGAGAATGCGGCTTTTGGGTAGTCTTTTGCGAACTTTTTCTGATGTCCTGGGTAAACAAATGGTAGAATACCACCCGGTATTAACATTCTTTTCAAGTGGAATTGTACAGATGGGACCCGAAGTTGAGAAAAAAAAACGCAATAATTTTTTTACCAACTTTTCTCGCCTGTATCACTTTTGGTGGCCTGTTCTTACTTTCAAACACCCATTCACAAGATTGCTGCTTTTATTCGGGTTGAAAACAATAAATCCACGTTTCGTCTTCTGTGTCAATGTCATAAACGGCATTAGAATGTCCGTGGTCGTACTTCAGTAGCATCTGTGAGCACCATTCGACGCGAACCCGCTTCTGCTCCGCTGTCAGTTCACGATGGATCCAACGACAATAAAGTTTCCGAACGTTCAATTATTCGTGTCAAATTTTCTGAATTACCAATCCCCAATAGTCCTCGAATTATCTCATAGGTAATCCGGGGGTTTTCTTCAATTAACTGCTTAGCAGTAGACATATTGTTTTCGTTGACGGCAGTTGAATGTCGTCCTTTAGGAAATTCGTCATGTAAAGAAATTCGACCTCTCTGAAATTCAGCAAACCATCGCCTCACGGTGCTCAAACGACTACGAGGTTTTTCTCTCCCAAAAGCATTTTTAAGACGAGCGGCAAAGTCTTGCGAAGAAAGAGAACTTTTAAAATAATAAAAAAATCATCGCTCTAAAATATTTTCGACTTAATTCCATTTTCGTTGCGTACGTAGAACTTTGATGGATGAAAAAAAAATATTTCCCGCCAATTGTTTTTTTTTTATTACTCAGAAGGTAAAAATCAAAATATAACATTCGAAATTCAAATAGTTCGACTAGGTAGAAGTACACAACTTTTAGTGTGACCCATCATCCATGTATACCTGCTCTCCAATAAAAAGAATGTTCAAAATTAGTCTACTTACTCTACTTACTCTGTAGGAAATTAAGTGTATTCTGTGACAAAAAAGCAAATATAATATACGGGTATATTCCATATTAAAAATATTTGTCACTCTTAGTGGTGTCTTCATTACTTTCAATATAATCCTAAACATTTTCGAATAACTAGGATTATTTTGAATATTGCAAGAGTTCTCCACACTTAATTTGTATTATTTAGAGTACCATTTAAAGTTTTAATTAAAATATTACTAGATTTTTCAATAAAAACAGTAGAGTTAGCTTACAAGAACAAGAGGGCATAGGAGAAATTTATAACTTAGGCTCAAGGGTTTCCCTGAGTGAAAAATTCGAAGAAATTAATATTCTAACTGTAACGTATCTTTGAAAATGTATTATATGTTTATAGGAGCTTACACATATTTAAAAGAAATTGTGATATACATCATGCAAGTAGGAAGAATAAAAACAATCTTGCTGTCCATGTGCCTCGTCTCCCAGGGTCAAGCCCACCGCCAGCTGTTGAGCGCCCGCATGCAAAACCGATTATGCCGCCCCGCAAGTAAATATTATACTGAACTTCGTTAAGAAAAATGCTATAATGTGTTTTTTTTTTATTATGGCGAATTTTTTTAGTAGTTTAAGTTTTAGCCCTGATGATGCTGTATAAGCGAAACCGGTAGGCTATTTACAAAATAATAGATGATAAGAGATACGTTAAACAGTCCAAGTGTTTCTTAAAAATATGAATATTTTCTATTCTAATCTAAAAAATTGATTAAAAATAAAATAACATAGCGTATTATCCATTTTTCTCTTAAAATAGTTTCCAAGATAAGAGTTGTCTTCGGCCTGCGAGTGCCTTATTTCATTTAAAACCGTAGAGTAAACAAAAGTATTACACTTTTGCGTTAATAGTTAATGTAAATTTATAGTGAATGAATTTAATGTGATTGATGTGGGATATTGTTTTTTAAACTATAAATTGTAATGTTTACCCAAATTTTTTTGTGCACTCCATTTCTTCATTGTTTAAACAAATTGTTATAAAAATATAATGTTTGACCCATATATTTTCACTTTAAACAGTATTTTTTTTATTTATATGTTAAATCTTACCTGAGTAGACATATAGGAAAATGTTTTAAAGATATCTCTATATCAAAATAGCAGTAGGGATCTCGGAACCAGTAGAAAAACGTGGAGGAGAGAGGGGGGCGACAGCTGCTGAGAAGAATGGAATTTCTCGGCCAGTTTATTTAATTATAAATGATATGTACTCTATTGTGTACATTTAAAAAATAAGGCCAATAATTACGAATAATAAATAGAAAAAAAATAGTACAAAATCTGTTTATTTAAATATCTGTATAATAGGTGAAGTATTGGAACAACTATTCTCGCTGCGCTGTAAACATGCTATACAGCAGTATAAGAATACGAAATTCTTCTTCTTCTTCTTTACTATTATATTTTTGATTGTACCAATTTTCTGTTGATACATCATGGTTAATTTTTTTAAAACATATAATGGTATTGGCCCAAATTTAGTTGAAATGATAATTTCATCATGAAAGCGTTCTCTTAGTCGTTTTTTAATAGCTTTTTCATCCGGGATATGCTCTGTAGTGATGACGTTTTTCAACTCTTGCAAGCATCATTCTCTTCTATGTAGGTACTTGTGTATTTGCTCCATTGCTGCATCTACCAACGAAATTCCCGGATTAATTTTCTTTTCAACATTACTGAGATGAATTGAATTTTTCAGCAAATAATAACAATCCGAATGTTACTTTTCTTCAAGTGTCTTTAAGTCGGTTATACCAGAAATTCTTTTATGGATATCTCGATAATAATCAGTTTTCTGGGTGGCTATAAAACTCGTGATGGATTCATTTAAAGTTGGAGTGTTGATGGATGAAATCGGCCTACGCCGACCTTTATTTAATTTTGCTTTTTTTTTGTTTTATCAGCTTCTTGTTCGTAAAGAAATAGTTTTTTTCCCATTTGAAGTTATTGAAATTCATGATACTTCGAAGTTTTTTTTCCGGAGGCGATAATGAGAGATTTGCACGAACCACGGAAAAGTATATTTGAATTCCAATATACTTTTTATTAATGTA